>JAHPZR010027312.1:37500-46314 GCA_019787425.1 Platygyra sinensis
CTCCCCCAATCCTCACACTCGAAAACCTGCTGCACGGTCCCTGAACAGTAGAGCCAGCTTGCAGAATAACGTTTAGAAGAACTCGAACGCATTAACCACACAAATATTCCATCGATAGAATGGCTATTTTTTTCTTGATCCTGGCAAAGGAAAAGAGTCTCAAAGATAACCTGAAACAGGCATTACAATGTCTACAATTGCCTCAGAGTAGTCGACAATGCACCAAACGGTGTTGAAGGGTGTCTAGTAGATTTTCAAAAATTTGGCAGAGAAGCGTACACAGAATAGGTGATTGAGCGCATTCCACGGGAATGAATAGAATTTTCAACAGGATAGATATCCCACAACTTCCGCTTGCTGTTCTTCAGCGAATGTGCTTCGGTCTCGGGACAGAACTGTTTACTATCACTACCAGAAGCAAACATGTGAAAGGCATATGAAATGTATATGAAATGTATGTGAAAACAGTTCTAGCATGTGAAAGTTTGTTTCAGAAATAAAATCATGTCAAGACCTAGTGTTTCACATGCATGTGAATTCCCCATCTAGTATGTGAATTTAGAAGTTTATTTTAGGACATCCAATTTGGCATGTGAAACACTGTGTGAAAATTCACCAAAAGAAACAAACATGTGAAAGGCATGTGAAATGTATGTGAAAACAGTTCAAGCATGTGAAAATTTGTTTCAGAAATGAAATCATGTCAAGACCTAGTGTTTCACATGCACGTGAATTCCCCATCTAGAATGTGAATTAGAAGTTAATTTTAGGACATCAAATTTGGCATGTGAAACACTGCGTCAAAATGGTATGTTTTGATACGTACCCTATGAAAAAAACATGTGAAATTACAACTGCAAGGGTTTATACACTAATTTCTATGCTTGGAATTCCTAGAAATTACATACAGTAGTTCATGTCCGCTCACTCATTCCTATTTAAAAACATGATGGTGCAATATTATCATAAATACCAGCAATGTGGATACATGTATTAAGCTAGGCCACAACTTTCGTGTCTTGACAATCCATCTCACGAAAAGTTCAATATTTTGCAGCTCTCTATAGTTGTAAAATAGCTTGGGATAGTTATGAACTTCTGCAAATTATTTCTGATTAATTTACAGTCTTTGGCAGGTCTCTAAATTGTGTAACGATCTCTAAAAAATCCAAGTTCTTTTGTGGAATTCGATCATGCCAGAAACGAGCCGCCATCTTGGATTTGAATGCTGGTAGACCCTGGGAATGAGTTTGCTATAACCCATGATGCAATGCTCTGAAATGCGTGGGCGATTTCAACGGTCTATCGAACGAAGCTAGTGAAGGGTCATTTTACTGAGCTAAATGATGCTTGAAAGCAACAGAATCTGGACCTTTTGGCTCCAGGAACAATACAATTATTGTAAGTATAAAGAATCACATGCCTTCTGGATTGAGACTTAATGCAGCGTTTTACATGATCAGTACTGTAATGATTTTAAATCACTAAACTCGCTCTTGGCCAATTTGGTTCTTTGTCTTTCTTCTCATCCATTTCAGCTTTCAATTATTGTGTTACAATCACGACTTAAACCAAAACGAATCGAAAACTTGTCATAACACTTTTTCTGAAATAATACTTCTGTCATGAGCTATTGCTTCTAATTTATAGGCTGAAAAGTCCAATTTAATTACTTACATATTGCTGTACAACCTCGTTCCCAGGGTCTCTCATCTTACCGCCCCCTGAGGCGAGCGAGGAGAGACCCTGGCACACGCTGGTCACGTGTCTCCAAGAATCTTGGAGATGACAATTAACTTATTGAAGGGAAGGGTGGTCTAGTAATAATTTTGTCTATACTTAACCTACGGGAGTGCGGGATGTGGTTGTCACCAAAATAAACCAGGAGCGATATGATGCTCTTATTCTGCAAATGCCGGCGAAAACCTCATCCATCATCTGATAAAGGAATATCAAAGTTGCTGTGGTTGTGTGGTTCAATTAAGGACGTTACATATTGTAAAAATCTCCTCAACAAGGCGAATGAAGAATTGCACGCTACGGCCCAGGCTGTGTATGGAAGATCTTCGACTCATCTGATCATTTCCTCGGAATGAATTAAAACCAGGTCTACTGTGTAAGTTGTGAACGGCGATAAAACAGTTTTAGAGTAATCAGGGGATCAATGAAAGCCAAAGTTACTTCGAGAGGAGCGAAAGGGTGAAAAGATTTATTGGTGTCACAGCGCCGTCGGCCGTCCCCTAACTTTGCAAAGATCGAACGACTCTTTGCGGTCTGCATTTCGCTGTGCTTTCTCATATCAAAAAGACGAAATTTTGAGTTTTGCGTTTGCAAAAAAATTGAAAATTTTGTGATCACCAATTTTTTGTTTTCGCAATCCTGTTCGCACATGATGATGCGAAATTTTTTAGTGACAAGATGTCTTGAAATGTGTGTCGGTGTCTGTTTCGCGCGAAGTTTCCGGTCGAATTTGTGAATGAAAAATGCTCCCCCGAAATGTTTTCATGGCACTTTATTGCTTTTTGCTTTTCATACAGAACCTGTTATTGCTATATCAACAATTAATTATAGTTTTGGTTGCTAGGATTCGCCTGTTATTCATTTTGGAGGTTTTAATTCATCAGAGAAGACGCCGCCATCGCCGTCGTTTTCACCCGCACTGGATATTTCCTCGCCCTGCAGAATCTTGGTTCGAAATCCATCTGCACCTGTCCAGTGCCATTTTCCTGAGATCTTGTTCCGTAGAAATATGCGAATGGGTAGAGAGTGATTTGATGGTTTAACTGATACTCTAATATGTTCAGTGAGAGAACACTCGCGGGAAGTCATACGGTCACGTTCGCTTCGTAAATAATTATGCTGCAAAATTTGACGACCCAATGACGGATGGATGTCAAGGAACAAAGGATTTTCTCGCCTGACAAAATTTTTACAGCCTCCAAAGCTAGTCGACGGAATCTTTGAAGTTTCGTGGCGCTTGCAAAAATTTTGGTGGGTGCAAAAAATCGTTCGCACTAGAAATGGCTTCGCGTTGACAGATTTTTTTGCAAACCAAACAAAATTTCGCGTAGTGCGAACAGGGCCTTTGACTACTTTGTTTAGGCTCGCCATTCTATTGCAAGATATGTTTTGAGGTTTTTAGTATTGGTTCTCCAAGGACAAAGATTAAGATGTTCCGTGAAAATAATGCTTACTTTGATTCTATGTTGTGACGCTGGGACCGGATATTTGATTGGAACTGAAGGCACTGTGTGTTGCTTCTTGATCACGGATATTATATTATCTTCTTCCAACCAGCTTTTCTTCAGAGACTGCCGTAGCTTTACTCGAGAAAGCTATACAATTTTCTAGAAACATTGTTATGTTTTTTGCAACAATCTGAATATTCGAAATTTCATCCTGAAGGCTAAGTACTGCTAAACATCGCGGGTAATGTCAGTCGCAGCACAGCGCGATACTTTGAATTTGACAAAGCTCAACGCGACAAATTGCCTGATTACAGAGGACCCCTCCCTGATGTTCTCAATTGTCAAAGCGGCACGTGACCAGCGTGTGCCAGGGTCTCTCCTCGCTCGCCTCAGGGGGCGGTAAGATGAGAGACCCTGGGAACGAGGTTGATTGCTGTACGTGTGTTTTTGTTCTAGTTGTTGAAGCACAAAAGCTTCAAGTGTGCATTTACGAACAGAACTACATGTACATCAATACATGGTTGAAGATTACCAGTACGCATTATAATTCCTGCACAAAAATACAATGACTTAATTAATTGCCAACATTAACCCTCATACACTATATATGCATACTTTGTAATTCTTAATCTTTTTAATAATTTATCCCATTAGTTGATAACTTTTCAAACCGTTTAACCGTGACTAAGCCCCTTTAATATAAGATTTCAGGCGCCCGTGATTTGGAATGCAATAAATGAACAAGTCAAAACTGGCTCTCTTCAAAATTTAATTTAAGTCTAAAGGAACAATATCTTTCATTATACTGATGACATACTAAAATACTGACTTTCCCATATCTAGCTATTAGAAATGTGTTTTCAGTTGTTTAGATCGTTGTCTAGGATATGGTACTTTGAGGTAAATGTCCGCCCCGACGGCTCCCGGACTTGGGTCTGTTCTTAGTCGGTGATGTTTCGCCATACAGCGACCACGCTTTCCATGGAACCACGGTCACAAGCTGTGTATTTTTTTCTTGTCGTTTTCGCAAACGCCGGCAAATTCAGAATTTGCCGCGAAAACGACGAGAAGAGACACGCTGTAACAGGGTTCGTTACAGGGTCAATGGAATAAACCTGGAAAGTCATGCTGTTAATAGTGTTTTCTACACTTTTTCATTTTTCTCAGGCCTTGTGAATAGTTACCACTGAACATTTAGGCTCGTTACGGCCATGGAAAAGTCATGGAAAATCAGTATTTGTTTTCGATTGAATTGAAAAGTGCATTAAGATTTCCACAGGTGTTGTACAATAATCAACTGCCGAGTCCAAAAATCAAATTCTTGCAATTTCAGCTGAATACAACGCCACCGCCCCCTGCCTGTCTTGACCCCAACTACTGCCGCGCCCAGGGGCAGTAGCTCGCCAACTTAGGCCATGGAACTATGTTCACAAAAGCTCATCTGGAAAAAGTCCTTATGGCAATAGCTACCTAGTGACCCATTTTGATGGGTCATAAGTGTACTGAACCCTGTCCAAATACTCTCATTTCTACCCTAAACGAGTTGATTATTTTACCAGTAGCTTACCGATAAGAACTGATGTGAAGTACGACATTTTCACGTCAAGTCGAATGACTTTTCTATCCTTGTATAGATCTTGAGCAACACCACCGTCTGAATGTAACCTGCGATTCAGGCGTCGCGTTCATTTTTGTGCGGCTGCGGCGAAGCGTACGCCGGATACTACACTACTTGATCTATTTGTCTGTTGCTAGCTCCCTAGAATCTGGACTTTTCTTCGATTGGTCAATGAACACAAAAGTGTACTTTATGACACCATTGCTGAGCCATGATCCTTTGGTTGTTACCGTTAGTTGGCGGCGGTGATGTTCCGCGTTAAAAAATAAAAACCCGCGTGCTGATTGAATTCCATCATGAAGCGGTCTGATGAGGCGAGCGAGTTGAGAGCGAGGTTTTGTCAGCTTTAACTGCTTCTCGTCAGAGTTTTTGTTCACAAAAACTCTCAATGATGAACACAAATAGAATGCATTCATTGAATCACATGGCCATGGGAGAGATATTTTGGCCGGTGGCTTGACCGACAGGGATTAGGCAACGAGCGAAAAAATATGTATGTACCACCGTTTTCGTCTTGATACGCGACTTTCCCCCCCCTCCCCGAAAAACAAAGACACACCGCGGAAACGTTTCAAAAATTTCCGTCAATCATACATGTTATCGACAGATCGGATCGAAATCTACCAATCACAGCCGCTAGCATGACGTAAAGAAGGTCTGAAGGTCACACCAAGCTGTGATTGGTGGATTTCGATCCGATCTTGTCCGATAACACACAAGACTTCCCGGTAATTCTGCTTGATTATTCGCTGCTTGACAGATATTTTAACTAGGGGGCGGCTGACAAATAGTCAAGTAATTGTATCAGAGCGTACCTTTCCGCCGCGACAAAAAATAATAAGGGACGCCCTGACCGCCACGCGTTACGTCTAATGTAGAGACTGAATCAGGCCATCGACGAAAGTCAGGCATGAATGCCTCATGGACGATTTTATAAAGAAAGCAAAACAGTATACAAACACAAATAAAGCAGATGGCTACTGATCTGAAAAACTCCTTCCTCCCAACTAAATGGTAAGGTAAACGAGTTATGACACAAATGTAGAGAGTTAAACAACCCTACCTGCGAGGGAGCCTGACCACGTCTGTTTCCACTGCTGAAATATCTTTTTTCCGTGCGCGATAACCTGTGGCCATACCACGAGTAAAAATCCGGCTGGTTTGTTTTCTTTGTCTCCCCCTCAGTGCACAAATTGCAAAGCTAGCAATAGGACATGCAGTAAAATCTTTATCGATTTCTTTTCTGATGTTCATCGATTTTTGATCGATTTGGCCTTCATGAAAAACACGTTCCAAAAACGTTCCCTCGCAAAGTCCTCCAAAGCTTTCCGGTTGTGCAGACGTTCCTTCCTACAACCGCCGTTTGGTGAAAACCATGAAGATCGGTAGCCGCTTTCAAGGTCAGGCTTAAGTTTTGACAACACAGAATCGCAAAAATTTAAAAGCTCTAGCTTTTCCGGGACTTTTTAGAAACACAAAATGGCAAAATACATTATATTTCGAAGTGGAATTCAAGTCTTCGGAACGATTGCTAAAGCCACGGGCTTTTAAATGACTCTTGCAAAGGTGGGCGGGGAAAACCTCACGCTTTTGCTTTCGCCGTGACGAATAATTTGATTTTTGATATCAACATGCGGTCAGGCAGGAAAAGCACGGTCTACGAACTTTTGATCATTTTGTTGCTTTTAAACAGGTTCTTCGCCTCAGCGTGAATGAAAAACTTTATGTGTATTGAGCATCCTTTCGCATTTCTTCATTTCGTTCTCTCGTATTTGGGAATTTTAGGTTTAAAAGTGAACAGTATCTCGCACGCGGGCATTTCTGACATATTTTTTAATTTACGGGCGACTACCAGCGCGGTTTGCTTATTAGCTACGGCGCCATCCCCTGTTCCTTTTTCTACCCCTGCGTTTCACCTTGCCGTCGCACCACACCGACCCTAGATTTTTCGAGTTTCAAAAAAAAAAAAGTTATGTAACGTGACCTTTTGACATCACTTGACCATTGGTTACATGTCTAGCTGTAGCTTGTGTCATCGATTGTAAAAGCCCACATTCATCCCATGTCTTGTGCTACTCGATTTGTTAATAATTAGACTTCTTACCGACTACATAATTTCTTAAGAAATTCTGTCACGTTTTCCAATCCCGAAAAACAAAACAACTCGTTTCGTCGCTTGGTCACTCGCTTTATACCTTGACACAACTTTTTCGTGATGATATAAGCGTTGACGATTGTTTTTATTTCTGTGAGCCTAGGTACTGGGATTTTGATAGACGGACAAGATCATTTCCGAAGAATTTCTCGACGAAGGTCCCGCAGTCTCTCCGAAACAGGGCCGAAGTCTTCCGAAATTGGACGTCCGAAGTCTCGCCGACGGCCGAAGATATCGCGAGAGAAAGCGTTTATCCACAAGGACCCGGACGTGTAGTTGATAACATTTCAGAGCTATAGTTTGCCTCCCCAGTGCTTTTCACTCTCAAAAATCAGAGGGATCGCGAGGAAGGTTCATGGTCATTTAATCATTCTACACATGGTTTTCATCCCCGCTTACATGGGTCTGAGCTAACATATCTTTGGAAATTGTGTCCAAGCAAGACGGCACAACTCACACTCTTTTCAATTCAAGTGCGTGGAGGAAATTGGCCCCGCAAGCTGAGCCAGCGTGAGATCGAAGTTTCAAAACCCGCAGTGGTGAGACTCAAGACCTAAGGCATGAGAGTTGGCAGGTATAAGTGCTGCGTATAATTCCGGGGAGATCATCGTGCCCGACTGCTCGACGTAATAAAAAAAAAATGGCGGCTTTTCCTTACGGCTGGACCTTCGACATAGACGGATACATATCGTCATTTTCTCGGAAAACGAGTACAGGACCTTATCACAATTTTTTTCTTTGTTTTAAATTGAGTAATAAATTTCTCTATTTAAAATAAAATGGACAATTCTACAGTAGAAAAAAAAACAATCGTCGGGAAAGATGTAAAAGCAATTGTGACGATAATCATGACAGGGTTCATATGGCCAGTAGTTCGTACTCTTTGAGCTAGTCCCTAGTTCGATGAATTTCCCATGACTTTTTCCATGACCTTTTCAAGTTTTCACAAGACCTTAGGATTAGGCTGTCCAAGTTTCAACAAATTCAAAACCCTAAAACTTGTTTTAGAGCGTTTTTTTAACCTTGACAGTTCAACGAGAGACAAACTTCTGGAGTTCACCAAAATGGCGTGCCGTTTACGCTGCTTACAATTACTCTCGTCTCTATCCTCGATTGTCCCTGTGCCTGTGTGATCCGCGGGAAATAACCTATTCTAAACAGAAATTTAATTTTTTCATTGAATTTCCAAGGAACCAACAATTATCTGAATTCCATGACTTTCAGCTGTGAACGGAATTCTTAAATTCCATGACTTTCTAGGTTTTCCACGACCTGTGCGGGAGCCCTGTATTGGGTATAAAACAAGTGTTGTTGAATCCTAAATGAACATGGGCATGGAATGGAGACCCCTCGTTTTTCATGATTTAAAAAATTTAAGTCCTCTATAATATGATCAATCAACAAGGCATAGTTAACAAAAATCTCAGTGCAGGCTCTATTTCAGAGGATATGACCGTAATTATGACGTCGATACTTTTCTTCTTCTATTCCATTGTCGTAATGTCGACTTTGTAACCTCGTCATGTCATTTCCAGACTCTGCAGATATTATGCTGAGGTACTGGGTCTCCTAGTTCCAGACTTCTACTCCTTTTTTTTTTCGGGCTTTTTTCTTTCTTTTCCGACCGACCGACCCAAAATCAGAAAACGTATTCGACAGTAAACAAAAAAAAAAAGGGGGATGGCAGTATAACGGTTAAACTGTCATGGCGGATGATACCAAGTTTATAGAGAGATCTCCGACATAGCTAGAGACATTCATTCTTCAGTCCGACTTATTCCACCTTAAGAGTTGGTCTGAGGCCTGGCCCACGTTAACTTCAATGCCAACAAATGTGAATTATGCGAGTGACA
>JAHPZR010027315.1:0-16117 GCA_019787425.1 Platygyra sinensis
TATTCTCTACTTGGTTTTGACTTCCATACTGTCACACCGTACCACCTTATGGACGTCATCAGTACCTAATTTGATAATAAATAAAATCTGAACTATCTCTGGCAAACGAGATGAGATATGACAAAAAGGAAAACACATCTTCTTCTTCACTTTTAAAAGGCCTTTTATTCAAAAAGCCTATTTTTCAATACCCAATTTTTCATTTCATACTTAGGCACTTTAATGTGGTAAGTGCTGTCCATAAAAAATTTGAGTTGTATTGTACATCAGGACGAGAAAATTTCATTAATTAGACATTTACGAGAAAACGTTTGGACATATTTTACTGGTATGAATATAATAAGAGAAGATCAAATTGCATTCATGCATTCACACTTTCAACTATTGGAAAGACAAAAATATTAAAAGGTTCGTAATCTGCTATAAAGGTTTCTCGCTGATTTTTTCAGGGAAGGTATCTGAGAAAGCCGAGCAGGAGGGCATCGGTTTCAGCAGGGGTTGCTGCATTGCTGTGCTGAAATTTCTTGGGGAATTGGGACAAAGGTACGGCACAAGGAAAGAAATAATGTGATTTTTTCTTGCCCATCATTGTTGGACTATTCTCAAAACTAAAACTTTCGGGACATCACAGTCATAACCTACAGCTGAACATACAGTGACAAATCTGGGGAGGGGCCCAGCCCATTTTTTAGTTAACAAATAATTGCCAGAAGAAAGAAAGCCCACAAGGGACAAACCAAAAAACAGCCCCATCCCCTACTACAGCCAGCATTCTAATTATTAGATAGCTAGGCCTAGGCTATGGACAAAAATACCCAGAGTAACAGGACGTGACAAACCCTAATGTCGTTCAAAGGCAGAATACGCTAACTCCAATATAAGTGAACTTTATATGGACGGCTGCCGGCTGTAGCCTCCTGCTCCTCTTGACTCCGTTTATTTTTACTACAAATCTGTACTTAAGATAACTGTAGATATGATGTGGTATCTATCACTATATAGTTTTTGCAGTTTCTTAATTTTCCCTAATGTGGTGTCCCCCAAATTGTTAAGGATTCTTTTCCCTAGTATAGGTGGTTTTTTTGACACTTAATAAAGTTTCTATCTATCTATCTATCTATCTATCTATATATCTATCTATCTATCTATCTATCTCTATCTATCTATCTATCTATCTCTATCTATCTATCTATCTATCTATCTATCTATCTATCTTGTCTGGCTGGTCTGTCTGCTGTCTGTTCCTGTACTGTCTGTCTGTCTATCTGTTTATGTCTATCTATCGACCCCGCTTCCCTTAGATCAAAGGTCTGTGGATTTGCCACTGCCACAGTGCATGTTCAAACCGTACCTGACTGATCTTGAGGTATTAGGAGATTGGAAACTGGAAGGTGTGCATAAGCAAAATCTGGCCAGTGATACATGGCATGGTATATAAGCTATCCAAATAACCTGTACACTGGGAGGACGAAATTTTCCTGTTTGAATTGAAGTATGTTAGGGCTTTTAGAAATACAGGTTTTAATAAATTAATTAATTAATTTTTTTTTCATGTGTTTCGGGTTTTAATAATTTTGTGTTTCTGGTTTTAGTATTCCGGCATTCCGGTGTTCCATGTTTTAGCACAAGCCCCCTCTATACTCTTTTCTGTTTAATATATCCAACAGAAAAATGATTTTGATATTACCCTTTCTCTATCTCTAATGTACCAAAGGACTGTTTCATGTGGGCTGCCTTTCTTTAAAAAAGAAAAAAACGGATTTCGTGGTGGTTCCCTAGGAACACCCAGCAACAGGAATTAGCGGAAAATTAACATAAACGCAGTCATGTCAATTGAAAATATAACACAACACTGATCTTATAGACATTTAAATTGTTTGGCTTTGTTTTCTCCAGGATATTTTATCACCGACCGAGTTATAACGTAGACGTTATAGCAGATGGACTGCATATCTATGTCAGTGCATGAGTGCAAATATGACTCTGCAAAAATAAATAACGTGTTATGTCCGGTGCACCATTTACGTCATTTACCAATATTATTATACACTAAACTCACTTAGTAAGTAAGTAAAATCCTTTATTTAAACACGATCAATAGTTAAAACAAAATACATGCTTGAGGGGTCGTGTACTATCTCTTTTCTGATTGACCAAAAGCGTACAGTGAATTTTCCAAATCAGCGCCTGTGACATCATCTAGTTGAAGAGAGAGCATGCGTAGCGTGATGCACGCGTTTTAATACAGCAGTGTAAGTTCCAAATTTCTCCCTCCGATGTAAAAGTGAACGACTGTTTTTTAGTATTAACGAGCAGGGAACGTATCTTTTTACAATCATATGACTGGAACAGGTCGTAAACACAAACGTGGTGAACGAGGCTCAGTAGAAGAAGGGCAATCAGATCCTAAGAGAACAAACATGGCGGCCGTCGAAGGTGTAACGTTCGTAACAGAACCTCCAACCACCGAAGATCATCACAAAGAACCCAGTCTAACGGACTTACGAGAAATGTTGGTGGATATACAAATCACGGTAAATAATATTCTACTGGAAAATAAGAAAATCAGCGAAGACGTAAGAGAATTAAAATCCACTGTAAACAAACAGCAAATTGAGATTATGGACCTCAAGAAACAACTTACCAAATCCGCGACACAGCTTGCAGCTGCGGAGAAGGAGCTCGACGAGGCAAAGAAACGAATAAACGATCAACAAGAAGAAATAGGAGAGCTTTACGACCTTCAAGACCGTCTAGAACAATATACCAGGAAAAACTCTCTGGAATTCCATGGAATTCCAGAAAGCGCATACAACTCTACAGAAGAGGCCATCCTAAAAATAGCGGAGGCGCTAGAGGTTCCTGTCAGTTCCGATGACATTGAAATTTCCCATAAATTAAATACTCAGGGCAACAAAGCAATAATTGCAAAATTTATTAGTCACAAGGTCAAGACGAATCTCTATAGAGCAAGAACAAAACTTAAACAAGTTAAAATGGCCGACGTCTTCCCCGACTCCTCCTACGCAACGAGAGTACAATTCGACACGGATCTTCATCAACGAAAATTTAACTTCCTACCGTCGCCGCATCATGTCTAAAGCTAACGAGAAACGTAGAGATGGCCAACTATTAAGTGCATGGTCGATGGGACGGAACAATTTACGTGAAGACTTCGCCGGACGGGAGACCCATTAAAATCATGGAATTAGAGGACCTCGAGAATCTGTAGCCTGCTAAGAAGTATTTTGGGAGAGGGGACGGACTCTGTCTGTTTGGAACTTGCGACTTATCTCTTTTCCCTACCTGCCAAAAGCTTTAGTTGTTCTCTCTTGTGTTATTGTGTACAAGGTTTAGTTGTTCTCTCTTGTGTTGTTGTGTGTTTGTTTATACTTTAGTGAGTTTCTGTATCTTTTCGTTCGTAATTTAATTCGTTAATTCTTCTCTTTCCTATTGAGTAATATGAGTACGAGTTGTCTGTCCAAATTTGACGTCTTATCATTGAATGTTCGTGGAATCAGAGATCAAATCAAAAGGAGGAGTATATTCTCATACCTAAAAAATCAGAAAGCAAACATTTATTTTTTACAAGAAACATATTCAGAACGAGCCGATGAAAACATTTGGACAAATGAATGGGGTGGCGAGCTATTTTTCTCACATGGCACCACGCATAGTAAAGGTGTGTGTATTTTAATTAATCCCTTCGCACAACCAAAAATTGATTATTATTATGCCAATGACTCAGGTAGAATAGTGCTTATTACAATCACTCTTAATGGACAAAAAATATCACTGTGCAATATTTATGCACCCAATGATCAGGTTAATCAACTTCAATTTATGCAAGAGCTTAACAATTGCATAATCGATAAATCAGAGCTCACCTCGCTAATTGTCGGGGTAGACTGGAATTGTACTTTATCAAAAAAAGATAAGATCGGAGGTGCATCGTGGAAACCGTCTAGTTACCGTAATCTAATTGTGACTACGATGGAAATGTTTGACTTAGTGGATATTCAAAGAATGCGCCATCCAAAGTTACGTAAATTCACATACGAATCAAAATCTCTCAAACTAAAATCTAGAATAGGCGTTTTGCAACAAACGATCACATGGTACAAAATCCGCCATGCTGGAGGGCAAGCTCATTATTATTCCCGCACTGGGACATTAAAACAAAGGGCCAGTCATGCTTGACTGGTTGAGGTCTCTTTGTTTTAATGTCCCAGTGCGGGAATCATAATGAGCTTGCCCTCCAGCATGGCGGATTTTGTACCATGTGATCGATTGTTGCAAAAGGCCTATTGACTTTTTCTTAATTGCAAAAAATCTCTCTGGGGATGTAAAGAATTCGGAAATTTACCATGCAATCGCACCTGACCATAATGCAATTTACATTTCGATATCTTGGCCCAACAAACCTCCTCGGGGACCAGGACTCTGGAAATTTAACAACACTCTATTGAAGGATATGCAATATGTGAGTACGGTTCAGGGTACATACGCTCATGTGTGCAGTTATTATAGCAATGTGACAGATAAGAGGCTCTTTTGGGAGTTAATGAAAATGGAAATCAGAGCAGCGACTATTGCCTTTTCCAAAAGTAAAGCAAAATGTATCAGCAATCGAGAACAGGAATTAACACGCAGGATAGATCAACTTGATGCTATCATCTGCGACAATTTTTCTTCCCCTTACATCGATGGAGTACTACGGGAGTATGACGAACTGAAAACGGAACTTAAATCAATTTACGAAGAAAAAGGAAAACAAGCAATGTTTAGAGCAAAACGCCGCTGGATAGAAAATGGTGAACGCCCAACAAAGTATTTTTTTAATCTTGAAAAAAGTAATTTCAACAAAAAAACTATCAGTGAGCTTCATTTACAAGACGATTCTATTACGCGCAATGAGACGGTTATTCTAGAGCAAATTGAAAATTATTATAGTAGCTTATACACCTCGAACTTAACCTTCTCTGAAACTGCGTATGACACATTCACTGACAATGTTGAATCCCCTAAACTTTCAGAGGACGTGAAGGAAACCTTGGAGGGTCCACTTACGTACAATGAATGCAAAAAGATACTAGAAACCTTTCAGAATGATAAAGCACCGGGGGAAGACGGATTTACCGTCGAATTTTATACCTACTTTTTTGAACTTTTAGGAAACGATTTAATAGCAAGTTTTAATGAAGCGCACGAGAAAGGTGAACTCTCCATTTCACAACGAAGGGGATTGATTACCTTAATACCGAAAGAAGATGGGTCACTTATAGATCTTTCAAACTGGAGACCAATTACACTGCTAAATGTGGATCTTAAAATAGCATCGAAAGCAATAGCTAAACGCATTGAACCGACACTACCAAACCTGATCCACTCTGAACAAACTGGTTTTGTAAAGGGGAGATACATATGGTAAAATATCCGACTTATAAGTGACATAATGGATTATACGAGTTTACAAAACCTGCCTGGCATTCTAACGTCACTAGACTTCCGTAAAGCTTTTGATTCGATTGAATGGCCCTTTATAATGAAGACGCTAGACCATCTTAATTTTGGTAGAGGCATCAAGCGTTGGGTTAACATATTCTACACCAACATAGAAAGTGCGGTTCAGAACAATGGTTTTATAACCAGTTGGTTTAAACCGTCAAAAGGAGTTCGACAAGATTGCCCCCCTCTCCCCTTATTTGTTTATCCTTTCTGTGGAAGTACTGTCAAATAAGATACGTCAGGAGTCCAATGTGAGAGGCATCAAAGTCTTCGGTAAGGAAATCAAGCTGTCTCAATTTGCTGATGATACGACTCTATTCAATGCGGACATAGAATCTTTAGAAAGGACCTTGGAAGAGCCATGTTAATTAAAACCTTGGGTATATCGCAACTTATCTACTCGGCCTCTAATCTGGATGCTCCCAAAGGAATTGTGGAAATTGTAAGAACAGAATCTTTTAAGTTCCTCTGGAAAAACAAAAAGGATAAAATAAAAAGATCAGGCCTTTACCAAGATTTAGACAACGGTGGAATACGCATGATCGATTTTGATATTATGTTAAAAGCCCTAAAACTCGCCTGGATCCCGAGACTGTTGAGGACTTCAGACAATAGTAATTGGTGTATCATTCCAAAACATTATTTCAAACGAATGGGAGGGTTAAACTTTCTGCTAAGGTGCAGCTATGACACGAGTTACTTTAATGACCTCACGCTCTTCTATAAGAAGATACTAGAGTTCTTCAACGAATTAAAAACTCTATACTTGCACGATCAAAAACAGGAGTTAATATTGTTTAATAACAAAGATATATTGGTGGACGGGAAACCCATCTTCCTTAGTGAATGGTTTAGAAAGGGTATTCTATCGATTAATGAGCTATTAAATGAAACTGGCAGTGTTTTAACATTCCAGGAATTCCGTGATAAATATTCCTGTGAATCCAGTTTTTTACAGTATTATCAAGTTGTTAGTGCTATTCCGAAACGCTTATGGTCTCTAGCCAAATGCTCCGACACCATCAACAGATCATTCTTTACCCAAAATGATAATACCTTTTCTCTCAACGAATTAATCTGTACAAGGCTAAGTTAAAGGACTTCTATAACTTGTTGAACGTCAAGATTCACACCAAAGATCAAACAGGTCCTAAACGCTGGAGCGAAAAACTCTCATTAAATAAAGACGTGTGGACTAGGACCTTTAAATCACTGAAAAATATCTGTAAGAAAACTAAACTAAAGGAGTTTCAATTTAAATTAATCCATAGAACGATAGTAACTAAGAAAGAATTATTCAGATTTGGTATGAAGACGGACGATGAATGTTTATACTGCGGAGATAAAGATTCAGTTGAGTTCCTTTTTATCGAATGTGCGTTTACCAAAATGTTTACCCAAAATGTTTTGGACTGGTTTAACCAAGTTAATGAGTGCCAAATTTCTCCTACTACAGAGGAGATCTTGTTCGGCATCACTGTAAGCTCCCTAGACACAACAATAATTCGGAAATTCAATTACACCGCCTTATTTATGCGCCATTATATTTATTCAAGCAAGTTAAATAGCCTCGCCATCTCCATTCAGGATTTTATCAGTAAGCTACTCATTAGGTATGACCTTGAAAATTTTTCTTTAATCGGATGATTAATTGAGAAGTACTCCTCCCTCCTCAAAGTCAATATATAGTGTAAGTAATTGTAAGTAACTGTATGTTTAGCAAGTAACGTAAGTACTGTATTGTTAATAGTGTAAGTAGCCCGTATTGTAAGTAATTGAGTAATTGTATTTTCTGTATAAGTAACCCGTATTGTAAGTAAAGTAAGAATGGTTATGTAAGTAAAGTAGCGTAATGACACCTGCATTGTAAAAAAAATACCTATATTGCCTATATAAGGGAGTACCCCTACTCTTACATAATAAAAGCCGTGAAAGAAAAAAAAATCATCTAGCTGCAGACTATAGAGGTACTCGAGGTCACGGGTAATCTAGTCATGTATGACGGCGGTGCCGGTGAATGATTTCTAAGGGTGATTATGTCAAGTTTGCGCTTTTTGTTGCTTGCCGTCAGTGAAGAAGTAAAAACATAACTTCCATGTTTTTCTTCGTTCGTTCTTCGTTCTTCGGTTTTTGTGATATCCAGAATAATCAAGGTCTCGGTAAAGGTTTCGGCAAGCGACTAATTAGTGATTGCTTGATCGATCGTCGACTGATTGACTGCCTGATTTATCTATCGATGGATAGATAATCTGACTGCAGGACTATAAGAGTTTGAATTCCAATTTTTTGGAGTGATGGGCTTTACTTGTTTGCAGTCGATCTTTAGCTCGTGTTATTTTGTTACCACTTGTGAAGGTATGTTCCTTACTTGAGCGCCCACGCTTGATTGAATTTCTGTGAACAAAAACATGGTGCTTTTTGTTAGGAGCGGGAGAGGTGCCTTCACAATAGTATCCTCCAAGGTTTTTCGTGGATCCATTTGGACAATCCGTACACTCACTGCTGACCAGTGACGAACGATAAGTATTGCCTTGACAACATACATCTTGTTGCTCATCCGGTCCGACGATGTCCGTTCTCCTACTTCCTGACGATTGACGAGGGAGCATTCGGAGTGTCACCTTGGCTATGAGGTACAGATCAGTTGTAGAATTAGGAGCCAGCCATTCTACCTCTTGGTGTCCTGATTGAACACTGTAGGTGACCCTCCATCTGGATAATGTCGTGGGAAGAAGGCTATCGCCGGCTACGTTGGCAGATGTGTGACATATCTTAGGAAGGTTGTTACAGAGGCTATATGGGTTGGGAATTTCCTTAGGGCAAGTTGAACTTCGATAGCCCTCTTGATATACTGTAACGTACGAGGCCTGTTCGCTTTTTTGGCCTTGACCCTGCACAAAACACAATAGTTGTTTACTCCGTACTGAGGAACTAACCAATAGAAACGTGTTGGTTACGTAATTCATGCATAGTGTATGAGAGAAAAACAAAAGATTGTGCAGGGTCGTGGATCTCCCAACATAAATCTTGGCATCTTTGTTTGCTGCTTTAATGTTTGCCGGGCTTCATAACTTAATGATTTTAATGGTGACGCTTTTTTATTACAAATCAGAAAAGATTAAATTAGCAGAGCAATACCTGTGCAAGCGTGCGTTATAATTCTTGGTGCATTTCCTTGCCGTCCTCTGCAAAACAGCCACGTGAAATGACCAAGTTCTGTGTTGTCTGGAGAACGTGAATCCCGACGGCTACTTTTTTAAAAATTTTTTGTTTCGGATTTATCGATGTATCCTAGGTTCAAGGGGGTAAGTTTCTAAAGAGACTGTGGTGCTGTGTCGGTGGGAGTATTGCAAGATAATTTGGTTTTATCAACTGGGTTGGTAATGTGAATTGGCCACCGTAAAGAGATTCGGAAGCTGACTTTTCGAACATTAGCCGGCCCTTCGCTCCGACGAAGTGCTAACACTCGAAACGTCAGTCCGAATCTCTTTACTGTGGCCAATTCACATTATCAACCCAGTTGATAAATAATGGTAATAGGACTGAGTGGAGTCCAATTCGGTCTGTAATCATATGAGTGATAACAAAATCGGAAGACCGCGCAGCGGGAGTCCGATTTATCACGAGTTTTATGGTTGCAGACTGATTACAGACTGATTGGACGACACGAAGTCTTATTACCAATTATCATAAAATTACAATTTCCGTGAAAAGAAGAATAGCCAAGTTATAAAAATGTCCCTCTGAAATCGACAACATTCAAAATGGATTTGCTGGTTGCCAAGTGACGAGCGAAAAACAACCTGAAGTCTTCAGCAGTCAAAAACGCAACCATGCATGAAAAACGTACAACTGCGCAAAACTTTACAGAATTTGGTTAAAATTCCGAACGCTAGCCAGGGCAGTTTTTCCTGCAAAATTCAAGGTTTTTAAGCTGAGTCAATAGACAGCTCACTTCAAGCTGTAAACATCAAAGTCAGAGTCAATGATGATTCTTCGTTTCCTTGGCTTTTCGGGACGGGGACTTTCTCTTAAGTTGCTGGTGTTAGAAAGACTGAACCCCGCTCCGCGGACTATCTACGGAGCCCCACTCCGCGGACTACCCTACGGACTACCCCCACGGACTACCCTAAATAAATAATAACTTAGGCTTCTACTCTCACACAGAGTAAAAGGCCTGACTGGGACAGCCGAAGCTTTCGTTCTGGAAGTGACGTTACGGTTTTACTCTCCCCACACTAGGCCTTTCTCGATTGTGCTAGCATTTTTTTCGGCATTTTTTAGGAAAACGAGCATTTTTTTTCGTTTTATCTTGAAAAAGAATTGCTAACATTTTCTGTCATTTTTCATGACTGTGATCCAGATTTCAGCACTCAGAAGGATAAATAATCCTAAAGTTTTACAATTTTGATTGTTTTCTGTCTGTTTCGACTGTTTGTGCGTTGTGTTACTTGTGTACTTGTGTTTTGTTACTTGTGTGTATAGATTGTTTTAATTCTGACCCCAAGTTTTATACAAACAATTATTAAGTATCACCTGTTGTTGATATGAGCATATAATGTAAGAGTTTGTACGTTTGTTTGAAATAAAACAAAGCATTTTTTGGAATTCAAGTGGCATTTTTTAAAGAAATCAGGCATTATTTTAGCATTTTTTTGGCTTTATGCGAGAATTTCAAGTAGCATTAAATGCCAGTTTTACTACCCCACCCGAGAAAGGCCTACCCCAGACTCCCTATGCTCAGTCGTGAACAATACGAAACTCGGTTTCAAGGGGGCACAGAAATTCGAGGATTTAACCAAATCGAAAAGTTTTTCGGCTAATTACTCCAAAAAATAAGCTTTATTGTTTTAGCGAAAAAAAAATAGGGGGGTTAGGTGCACAAGAAGCCTATCCACCCACCGGATCATAACAGTATGAAAAACAGCCGCCAATTTCTTTTCAGCGACTTGCGCGACCCAATCTTGTTTTCATTTTCACTCCATTCTTCATCGACCACAAGCCAAAATGCTGTTTCTTTCGGTAAGCACTGTTGAATATCATTTGATATCGACATTAACATTTGCTAAAAAATATAAAATTAATTTAGGTCACCTGTTTGTAATGTAGGGGCGTCATCTTCGATGATCTCGATTTCTCCAGATGTAATGAGGAAGGTTGAAAACAGCTGCTTTTCAGAAATTGTCAATGACGATGGCAAACACTTGATGCAGATTAAAAAAGAGTATTCAACAGTCCATTCAGAAAACGGGGTTTTGGCATATAAACAGTGAAACATGATGATGCAAAGGACCGCAAACGAAAATGCTGCCTGTGAACGCAGGATCTGTAAAAGATCAGATCAGCCAAAAATAGAAAGTAACAAACAATGATGCAAGGCTGATACTGCGTAAAAAGCTTAACGGGGCAACGACACGATAGCGTCCAAACTGAAAGCCAACAATTGCAACCGTGGACAGCTGTTTCGACCTTGTTGGGTCTCATCAGCACGATGTAGCAAGCTATGAAATGATCAGGTGGTCGACTGACATCCATATACTCACTAAGATGGTGATGACCTCAGATGAAACTCAAATCCAAATCCCTGCCAATTGGCCAATGTCACATGCAAAACGCTTGACAAGGGACAATTGGAAAAATTCAGAATATCCTGTCGTTGCCGCGATAAGGTAACTGCGGACAGACAAAAACTGTCCCACAGGAAAATCATGGGCAAACCATGTAAAAAATGAGCATATGGCTGATGAAGATTGGGGTGAAAATGAAAAAAAGAAAGACTGGGTCGAGGAAGTCAGTGAAAAGAAAATGGCGGCTGTTTTTTATACAGTTATGATCGTGTAGGTGGAGCAGGTAGGCCTCTTGTGTCTATTTCCCCCGTTAAAGTAAGTTTGGTTGTTTATTTAGGGTAGTCCGTGGGGGTAGTCCGTAGGGTAGTCCGCGGAGTAGTCCGTAGGGTAGTCCACAGAGTGGGGGTCAGTGGGTAGTCCGCGGAGCGGGGGTCAGTCTTTTCAACTCAAGCGCCGAGTTGAGAGATTCTATGTTGTGTCTAGGGAGCTTACAGTGATGCCGAACAAGATCTCCTCTGTAGTAGGAGAAATTTGGCACTCATTAACTTGGTTAAACCAGTCCAAAACATTTTGGGTAAACATTTTGGTAAACGCACATTCGATAAAAAGGAACTCAACTGAATCTTTATCTCCGCAGTATAAACATTCATCGTCCGTCTTCATACCAAATCTGAATAATTCTTTCTTAGTTACTATCGTTCTATGGATTAATTTAAATTGAAACTCCTTTAGTTTAGTTTTCTTACAGATATTTTTCAGTGATTTAAAGGTCCTAGTCCACACGTCTTTATTTAATGAGAGTTTTTCGCTCCAGCGTTTAGGACCTGTTTGATCTTTGGTGTGAATCTTGACGTTCAACAAGTTATAGAAGTCCTTTAACTTAGCCTTGTACAGATTAATTCGTTGAGAGAAAAGGTATTATCATTTTGGGTAAAGAATGATCTGTTGATGGTGTCGGAGCATTTGGCTAGAGACCATAAGCGTTTCGGAATAGCACTAACAACTTGATAATACTGTAAAAAACTGGATTCACAGGAATATTTATCACGGAATTCCTGGAATGTTAAAACACTGCCAGTTTCATTTAATAGCTCATTAATCGATAGAATACCCTTTCTAAACCATTCACTAAGGAAGATGGGTTTCCCGTCCACCAATATATCTTTGTTATTAAACAATATTAACTCCTGTTTTTGATCGTGCAAGTATAGAGTTTTTAATTCGTTGAAGAACTCTAGTATCTTCTTATAGAAGAGCGTGAGGTCATTAAAGTAACTCGTGTCATAGCTGCACCTTAGCAGAAAGTTTAACCCTCCCATTCGTTTGAAATAATGTTTTGGAATGATACACCAATTACTATTGTCTGAAGTCCTCAACAGTCTCGGGATCCAGGCGAGTTTTAGGGCTTTTAACATAATATCAAAATCGATCATGCGTATTCCACCGTTGTCTAAATCTTGGTAAAGGCCTGATCTTTTTATTTTATCCTTTTGTTTTTCCAGAGGAACTTAAAAGATTCTGTTCTTACAATTTCCACAATTCCTTTGGGAGCATCCAGATTAGAGGCCGAGTAGATAAGTTGCGATATACCCAAGGTTTTAATTAACATGGCTCTTCCAAGGTCCTTTCTAAAGATTCTATGTCCGCATTGAATAGAGTCGTATCATCAGCAAATTGAGACAGCTTGATTTCCTTACCGAAGACTTTGATGCCTCTCACATTGGACTCCTGACGTATCTTATTTGACAGTACTTCCACAGAAAGGATAAACAAATAAGGGGAGAGGGGGGCAATCTTGTCGAACTCCTTTTGACGGTTTAAACCAACTGGTTATAAAACCATTGTTCTGAACCGCACTTTCTATGTTGGTGTAGAATATGTTAACCCAACGCTTGATGCCTCTACCAAAATTAAGATGGTCTAGCGTCTTCATTATAAAGGGCCATTCAATCGAATCAAAAGCTTTACGGAAGTCTAGTGACGTTAGAATGCCAGGCAGGTTTTGTAAACTCGTATAATCCATTATGTCACTTATAAGTCGGATATTTTACCATATGTATCTCCCCTTTACAAAACCAGTTTGTTCAGAGTGGATCAGGTTTGGTAGTGTCGGTTCAATGCGTTTAGCTATTGCTTTCGATGCTATTTTAAGATCCACATTTAGCAGTGTAATTGGTCTCCAGTTTGAAAGATCTAGAAGTGACCCATCTTCTTTCGGTATTAAGGTAATCAATCCCCTTCGTTGTGAAATGGAGAGTTCACCTTTCTCGTGCGCTTCATTAAAACTTGCTATTAAATCGTTTCCTAAAAGTTCAAAAAAGTAGGTATAAAATTCGACGGTAAATCCGTCTTCCCCCGGTGCTTTATCATTCTGAAAGGTTTCTAGTATCTTTTTGCATTCATTGTACGTAAGTGGACCCTCCAAGGTTTCCTTCACGTCCTCTGAAAGTTTAGGGGATTCAACATTGTCAGTGAATGTGTCATACGCAGTTTCAGAGAAGGTTAAGTTCGAGGTGTATAAGCTACTATAATAATTTTCAATTTGCTCTAGAATAACCGTCTCATTGCGCGTAATAGAATCGTCTTGTAAACGAAGCTCACTGATAGTTTTTTTGTTGAAATTACTTTTTTCAAGATTAAAAAAATACTTTGTTGGGCGTTCACCATTTTCTATCCAGCGGCATTTTGCTCTAAACATTGCTTGTTTTCCTTTTTCTTCGTAAATTGATTTAAGTTCCGTTTTCAGTTCGTCATACTCCCGTAGTACTCCATCGATGTAAGGGGAAGAAAAATTGTCGCAGATAATAGCATCAAGTTGGTCTATCCTGCGTGTTAATTCCTGTTCTCGATTGCTGATACATTTTGCTTTACTTTTGGAAAAGGCAATAGTCGCTGCTCTGATTTCCATTTTCATTAACTCCCAAAAGAGCCTCTTATCTGTCACATTGCTATAATAACTGCACACATGAGCGTATGTATCCTGAACCGTACTCACATATTGCATATCCTTCAATAGAGTGTTGTTAAATTTCCAGAGTCCTGGTCCCCGAGGAGGTTTGTTGGGCCAAGATATCGAAATGTAAATTGCATTATGGTCAGGTGCGATTGCATGGTAAATTTCCGAATTCTTTACATCCCCAGAGAGATTTTTTGCAATTAAGAAAAAGTCAATAGGCCTTTTGCAACAATCGATCACATGGTACAAAATCCGCCATGCTGGAGGGCAAGCTCATTATGATTCCCGCACTGGGACATTAAAACAAAGAGACCTCAACCAGTCAAGCATGACTGGCCTTTGTTTTAATGTCCCAGTGCGGGAATAATAATGAGCTTGCCCTCCAGCATGGCGGATTTTGTACCATGTGATCGTTTGTTGCAAAACGCCTATTCTAGATTTTAGTTTGAGAGATTTTGATTCGTATGTGAATTTACGTAACTTTGGATGGCGCATTCTTTGAATATCCACTAAGTCAAACATTTCCATCGTAGTCACAATTAGATTACGGTAACTAGACGGTTTCCACGATGCACCTCCGATCTTATCTTTTTTTGATAAAGTACAATTCCAGTCTACCCCGACAATTAGCGAGGTGAGCTCTGATTTATCGATTATGCAATTGTTAAGCTCTTGCATAAATTGAAGTTGATTAACCTGATCATTGGGTGCATAAATATTGCACAGTGATATTTTTTGTCCATTAAGAGTGATTGTAATAAGCACTATTCTACCTGAGTCATTGGCATAATAATAATCAATTTTTGGTTGTGCGAAGGGATTAATTAAAATACACACACCGTTACTATGCGTGGTGCCATGTGAGAAAAATAGCTCGCCACCCCATTCATTTGTCCAAATTTTTTCATCGGCTCGTTCTGAATATGTTTCTTGTAAAAAATAAATGTTTGCTGTCTGATTTTTTAGGTATGAGAGTATACTCCTCCTTTTGATTTGATCTCTGATTCCACGAACATTCAATGATAAGACGTCAAATTTGGACAGACAACTCGTACTCATATTACTCAATAGGAAAGAGAAGAATTAACGAATTAAATTATGAACGAAAAGATACAGAAACTCACTAAAGTATAAACAAACACACAACAACACAAGAGAGAACAACTAAACCTTGTACACAATAACACAAGAGAGAACAACTAAAGCTTTTGGCAGGTAGGGAAAAGAGATAAGTCGCAAGTTCCAAACAGACAGAGTCCGTCCCCTCTCCCAAAATACTTCTTAGCAGGCTACAGATTCTCGAGGTCCTCTAATTCCATGATTTTAATGGGTCTCCCGTCCGGCGAAGTCTTCACGTAAATTGTTCCGTCCCATCGACCATGCACTTAATAGTTGGCCATCTCTACGTTTCTCGTTAGCTTTAGACATGATGTGGCGACGGTAGGAAGTTAAATTTTCGTTGATGAAGATCCGTGTCAATTGTACTCTCGTTGCGTAGGAAGAGTCGGGGAAGACGTCGGCCATTTTAACTTGTTTAAGTTTTGTTCTTGCTCTATAGAGATTCGTCTTGACCTTGTGACTAATAAATTTTGCAATTATTGCTTTGTTGCCCTGAGTATTTAATTTATGGGAAATTTCAATGTCATCGGAACTGACAGGAACCTCTAGCGCCTCCGCTATTTTTAGGATGGCCTCTTCTGTAGAGTTGTATGCGCTTTCTGGAATTCCATGGAATTCCAGAGAGTTTTTCCTGGTATATTGTTCTAGACGGTCTTGAAGGTCGTAAAGCTCTCCTATTTCTTCTTGTTGATCGTTTATTCGTTTCTTTGCCTCGTCGAGCTCCTTCTCCGCAGCTGCAAGCTGTGTCGCGGATTTGGTAAGTTGTTTCTTGAGGTCCATAATCTCAATTTGCTGTTTGTTTACGATGGATTTTAATTCTCTTACGTCTTCGCTGATTTTCTTATTCTCCAGTAGAATATTATTTACCGTGATTTGTATATCCACCAACATTTCTCGTAAGTCCGTTAGACTGGGTTCTTTGTGATGATCTTCGGTGGTTGGAGGTTCTGTTACGAACGTTACACCT
>JAHPZR010027316.1:0-30000 GCA_019787425.1 Platygyra sinensis
CGGTGTTGGACTGTCCTTTCTCGACCGATTAATATTTCTGCACTCATGATGAGAATCAAACGAAAACTTTCTAGGAGCTGCTAGTGTAATAATATCTAGGTCAGCTACTTGCCAAGCCTCAATGGCAGGTGAGCATTTTTCTGCAGCAAAACTGTAGGATATCATTTTCGTCTCTTTTTTCTCTAGCTTGTCTTTCTTCTCTTTCAAATATACTTAACATGCAGCCAACGCCAATTTATCTCTCACATGACAGTGACCAACTCGAAAGCTCATTAGCTACTTTGGTCACTGTACACGATTAAATAGTGTTTCTTTTCTGGTTAACTTTTGTTTGTATTTTTTTATTTCTATATAATTGTAAACTATGTTATATTAAGTTGTATCACGTCTGTAAACAGTGTAAAATAATAAAACTTAAAACTTGAACTTGAACTTGGTCAATGGAATCGAAGTCGTGCTATGTTGAAAACTTTTGCTCAGCACTCGCGCTTGACATCCGATTCGATTTTCTACTTAGGCGCCATTACAAGCTATGTTTATCCCAGTGCCAATCAGTCTCTGTTCTTACAAGAACGTACTGGTCATCTGCGGGCACAGCTAGTAGAAACTCACGCTTATATTACTCAAACTATTTCGCTTGGAGCCCTTTCTTTTGTTTTGTCCGCCATTTTGAATTTTCAAGCGGGTTACCGCTGTACACTCGTTCCCAGACTCCTGTTCCCCGTTCCCCGTTCCCCGTTCCCCGTTCCCCGTTCCCGGTATTAGTAACATCCTCATTGTCGTTTACAGTTTAGCTTCGCCGAATGCTAATACATTTTCAATGCCCTTCGAGCTTGTTTCACGAAAAATGTACACATTTCCGGCGACATTCTGAGGATGAATTTTGAAACAAATGGTGCATCATAGCCTAAATACTCTTGGCCAATCATCAATCAGAATCGAGAATATTTCATTTACGTGACAAAACCTTAAATAAAGATATTGAGATTGAAACCTTAACCACAAATACTGAAATTTTGAGTCGAGATGGGGATACTGGTGGATAAAGGGTTTTTACCCGGATTTATAACTTTTTCCTTGTATGGCAAATTGTTAAAAATGTGCCCTAAACTGGCCGCTGAAAGCCCTCTCAGAGGGCCAAAACCAAGATGGTAGTGGATATTCGTCATATAACGAGCTTTTCGACTAATCAGGATGTCCAATTCTTACATTCCCCTCTGGAAATTATACTAAATTAACTTACAACAATATTCAACTTATAAACCTATTTCCATGATCGCCGTGTGTTTAAAAATTATGATAAAGAAAACATTTAGATTGATTTGAATGCACAGATGAAGGAAGCCTTTAGAACAAAGTTGGAAATTTCAGTTTTTGGTTTTAATGATGATGTCATGAACATTTTCGTTTCAAATCTCATATTTTAGTATTCAAGCATAATGTTGTTTAAGCATTTTCTTTGTACCATTCCATTTTGGACGTACGTTTTAGATTCCGTTCTGTTTTTTGGTAGTTTTGATGGGATAGGCTTTTAACTGGTACTCTTGTTATAAACTTCTGATTTGTAGCGTAAAAGTGTACTCAGTTGGATTTGAAAATGACAGAAGACATGAAAAAGATTCCTGTAGAGCTGAAAACAGTGAAAAGTATTAAGAGGCTGCAAGACAATCTCCCTTTCCATCAATAATCTAATGACTGAGACACGTTTCACACCAAGCGAAACCCGAAAATACTCGATAATCTTTTATTCGACTGGTCAGCAACAGTAGGGAGGAGTGAGGGCTCTGGGAACGTAACTCAATCTCGTGACTACCAGGAAAGGTCCCGTATAACCTCTCGACGCCACGTTAACATGTGCAGATACTGAAAGTTCTAATCATGGAGTTTGAAATTTCGTTTTCTTGCCACTGTTTGTATTTTTTTACCTGATGTCCGGCTTTAATTGCCAGTTTTTGTCATTTTGAGACAGTTACATTCGTTTTCATATTGAAGTTAAGATTCAGATTTTTGTATTTTATTGGTGATTTCTGCTTTTGAATTAAGCTTCGTTGACTCGGAGGGAGGAGCGAGGGCTCTGGGAAGGAAACTCAAATTCGTGACTACTAGGAGAGGTTTCGGATAACCTCTCGACATCACATTAACATATGCAGATACTGAAAGTTTAAACTAGGAGTTTCAATGTGAAAGTTAGTGCTGGCGTCAGAGCTTGAAGGAAATACTGATTATACGCGTAATTTGAAATAAACGGCATAATAGGAGTTGGTGTAGCTAGTTAAGTTTTAAAGGCATTTTGTGAAACAACAACAGAGCCCCAAAATATTTTTCTTCACTCGAGAAAAGAATGTAACAAATGCTACAACTTGGTTTAAGAGACCCAGGAAACCTTAAGTAGATGGATTTCCACAAGTATTCTTTTTTAAAAATTAGCCTTTATGCTAAACGTTACCAGTAAAAGTGAAAATGAGACGTTTTTAATTACACGAATTTGTGAGTTTACCGAAACTTGGGTCGTCACGCAACGTGACATCGGAGGTCATATCAAATCGCATAAAAGCAAGGAAATCAAAATCCACAGAACAACATGATTGCAAGCTTTTTTACGATCTAATTCGCTATGCTCAAACGATCGTAAATTATTTTCCTCTTAAAATCATAGATAAATAAATGCAACAAATTGATGGTTGGATGCTCAGGCAGTCCAACAACTGACGTTTATTCAAGACTCACATCAACAATCATAATAACTGAAATAAACTGAATCGAACTAAATAAAAGCTAATTTACAAACCAAGCTGACAATTTGCAAACGCTTAGACTGAAACATCTTCGAGAATATACATATTTTTCGTAATATCGGACTTCTATCGTCCGTGAAGCTCGAGTACCCTTTCTGAAAGATTAGGATTATAATTAAGGGCAGAGCTGGCTCCACCAGACCTTAAACTAAGACCATACAATTTATGATCCACCCCTATTACCTTAAGGCACTCTTTAAAGATTTCCCTGCGACTGGTAATGGGCCCTTTGCAGTTTACGATCACATGGTACAAAAACCGCCATGCTGGAGAGCAAACCGCCCACTGGGACCTCCAAAACAAAAGAATATTTAGTTAAGTCGCTTTGTTTTGGAGGTCCCAGTGGGCAGTTTGCTCTCCAGCATGGCGGTTTTTGTACCATGTGATCGTAAACTGCAAAGGGCCCATTGATAATTTAACTCCAAATAACTTATAAGAATTTATAGACTTAAATAATGTTACTGGACGGAAAAGGTAACAGCAACTGAACTAGAAAGATCAATATTACCCATGGAAAATGCCATTTTTAGCCCTGGAACAAACACCCTGGGATGATCCGGAAAAGATTCAAGATGCACGGGCGCGATGTTACTAACTTCATCATAACGAAAAAACCCTGCAAAGCCTAGTAACGAACAGATACAAACAACATGTATGTCCTTAATATTAGCAAAAGGACCAGCAAACTTACCAATAATACTCTTAATAATCTCAGCAGATATACACGCCTTTATAACACTAACTGGCTTATCACGCAAAGCAGCCTCCAACAAATTATGACAAATAGAACTACCCAACGGATTGGCGCCGCTATACCCAGACCAAACCACTTAAGAGCTGCGTGAGTCACAACTAAAGAGGCATACGAGCTACAACTCTTATAGACCTTATAAAGATAAGCAACTAAAAAACGTAACAGGAAAAGGAGACACCGACGGAACCCCGGAAAATTTCCAATAATTAATAAACTTTAAAATCTATTTCTTATATGTTTTCGCTGTAGAACCTGCTTTAGACTTCAGTAGTGTCGAAATAAGCTCTCCAAGATCTGGCTTTACACCAACCGGTATGCACTTTCAACCGTCGTCTGAGACAAACATCTGCAACGAGAAAACAAAAGAAATAATAGAAAATATGAACCGCCAAAAACAGTCACAAGCTGTAAAAATACTTCTGCCCGAACATGACAAAACGGCAAGTGCCTCCATAAAAACATTGTAATAATACCAAAACAGGCCAGTGCCTCTTATCCACAACATTGGGACAATACCAAACTCAGGCCAGTGCCTCTTAACCCAAATCAGGCCAGTGCCTCTTATCCAAAATGTTGTTACAATACCAAACTCAGGCCAGTGCCTCATATCCACTGAATACCACATGGACAAGCGTCCCATGTAAATAAAGCTAAAGACACCTAAGAAAACTTGATACGAACAGCCAAGATGAACCCAGTGAAATTAACACTAACCAAAAACGAATTGGTGTTACGGCCTTTCTCTAAAGCAGTAGCATCAAAACACTTGTAATCTACTACAAATCTAGAAAATTTTCTAGAAATAATTGGCCAGAAATACGACGACGACCAAAAAGGCACGACTATAGTAGCAATGGCCTTGGAAACGTGCAAATAATGAATAGCTCTAGCAATAAGGCTTACAGGAGGAACAACGAGGCAATTCTCACCTTCCAAATTTTGCACGAAAAAATCCACCCCGCTACAAGCTGGGTTCCAAAATTTAGAGAAAAACTTGCAAACCTATTATAATAACTATCAAAACAATCCACTGAATGAGCCGCCCCAGCTTTCCTCTAAAGACAAGAAACAATCGGCTGAAATCTGCCAATCGTCTATATCAATGATTCGACTAGTATAATCAGCTCTCTCAATTTCATTGCGAGGGATCCACTGGAGCTCTAACTCTATACCATTATTGGCGCAGAACTGGAAAATCTCCAGTGCAATAGCATGAAAATCACTTCGCATACCTCCACTTGAATGATTTTACATTCACTTTGACTACCAGAAAACTACTTCACAAGAGCCTACAAGGGTAAAAATGAATGTAAATCGAACAAATTGGCAGATAACTCCTTCCATGTAATTTTTTTTTTCTAAGTTCTACTAAATCCCATTGTTAATTACAAACTTGCTTGCCATTAACATCTAGGAGAGCAACACACCATGTGGTGCTTGTATCCGAATAAACTACATAACTAGACATCCTATGCGGAGAATCCGACACTACCTTACAATTCAGTGACTTCAAATTAGCCTTCCAAAAACATACAGTTCCTTAATACAATATTGTTCAAGATAAAACTTTGTGTCCTAATCCTGGGCCGAGGTGACTGAAATTGAGCAATGCCTCGTCATGAGTCTACAAATATTACCAAAAACCGCCCCACCAGAAATAATCTTACCCAGGAGTGAGGCCAAAACGCGTGCCGATACCAAACGATCACTTAAGAGAATTCTATCAACAGATTTTGCGATACTATTTCCCGTCGCTCAGAAATAGTAATAGTCCTATTAATGACGTTCCATAGTAATCCCCAGCCAGTTAAGAACTTAACACGGACACTATTGAGAGTTCTCTGGTGATAAGCCCTGACTTCTTAAATCAGACCAAATATTAGTAGCTAGGGCTGCACAGGTGTCACGGTCGGAATCTATCAACCAGCTATCATAAAGAAATATAGCAATATTAACACCGTTAAACCTCCAATACTTCTCAAGCGGTTTAAGACATTTTGTAAAAATGTAAGGTGCAGAATACAGACCAAAAAGAAGAACTGTAAACAGACAAAATATCGTATGGAAACTTCCCCTGGAAACTTTCATGCAAAGCCCAAAAACCTCAGATGATCAAGATGAATTTAAGTATGGTGGTAACCGCCTTTTAAGATCAAAAGTTATCATAAAACAACCCGTTTGGAAATAGGATAAGACAATCTTCCAATATTCGTACTTGACTCTATGCAAAATAAGAAAATTGTTGATGTAACTGAGATCAAGAATTAACCTCTTTTTACCGCTGGGCTGGAGGGACACATGCACTCGAAGGATTGACAACATGAGGTGGCTTATTTAGTTCCATAACCCTGGCTGAATGTAAAATCTCCAAAATGGCTTCATTAACAAACTCTGAATGATCTAAACCTGATCTCTTATTTCGGGAGGTAAAGCCAGATGGAATTTGCAGAAAAGGCAAACGGTAACCCTCGCATATAACTGATAATAAATATATCTAGGGGCACCTATGCTGCGCCAAAACTCTACCTGTCTTCTTAGACTACCCTTGACTTGTGATAAAACTGTCCCACAAGATTCTTTAAACTCACAAGCTTCTTTTACCTCTGAGAGTTGTGAAATAAAACGTTATCACATCAATCACTATGACCTTCCGTCGGCAAGACCTACTGCTCCGGTTCTAACAACTGTGGCACTGATTGAATAATAGACGCCGCTCCTGTTTGAGGTGGCAGGCAACGGGACTCGGCAGTTCTTGGCCCAGTGTCCTGGACGGTTACAACGGTAGCAGCGGCCGGCACTTGGAAGCATATTCTGAAGGGCCTAAAATAACAGAAAATAAAATGAAAGCAGGGAAAGAAGTCGGAGCGGGTGGGTGGGTGGGAAATGAAATAAACGCCAGGATGGAGAACGCGAGCGAGAGGAAACAAGCAACTCTTTGAAGCCTTAAATACTAAACACCAACCAACCACAAAATCCCTGGAGACACGCCCTAAGGGCGTGCTCCAACAAAACACGAAAAACATAAACTGCTAACGAACTGTGTCAGCTTCATACCAGCGGAAAATACATTTACGATCTAATTCGCTATGCTCAAACGATCGTAAATTATTTTCCTCTTAAAATCATAGATAAATAAATACAACAAATTGATGGTTGGATGCTCAGGCAGTCCAACCATAAGGACCGAGAACTTCACAAAGTACAAATAAATAGTGGTCTTACCGCGAAAAAGCTGAAAATTACTCTAGAAGACTTAAATTTTTTCGTAGTGTTACCGATATTACTCTTCGCTTCTTCTCAGCCACGGCTTTGGTTTTGCGAACTTCTTCTCATCTTCAGAATCTAAGGCGAGATCAACGGTCTCATACTCTTGGACAACAAGCCAACCATCTCTGTTCTTGTCAGCACCTTTGATCAACTTCTGACGCTTTTTGATGATCAGCTTTGCTTCTGCAACCAGCTCGTGAATATCAGCCGGACTACAATCACTCTCCTCAGTTTGTCCAACCGCAAATTCACCTCGAACTGCTTTCCGTTGCTTTTATACTAAATGTCCGCGGCTTCTTTATCGGACTTCGCACTTCGTTCAAATTGCTTCCCTTTCTCTACCACTGTGAGGTCAGATAGCCTTTAAAAAAACGAAAAAACTTCATCGACCAACTCTGACTTCGAGGAATAGTTTGAGATACAATGTCACGGCTTAGGCGATGGAAGGCGCCGAACCACTCTCTATCGTGGGGCTTGTACATAGCCTTCTCACCCATCGAAATGAAATGAAATAAACGCCAGGATGGAGAACGCGAGCGAGAGGAAACAAGCAACTCTTTGAAGCCTTAAATACTAAACACCAACCAACCACAAAATCCCTGGAGACACGCCCTAAGGGCGTGCTCCAACAAAACACGAAAAACATAAACTGCTAACGAACTGTGTCAGCTTCATACCAGCGGAAAATACATCTTTCGCCTCGACGGCACATGTAACTCCAGTGGTCGAATTATCTAACTCAACGGGCTGAGATTTTGAGTCGACGATCACATTTAACGCCTCAACGGGCGAAGAATACTGTGAATGATTTGTCTGTGGTTTCGCTTTCGACATAACGCAAGCTAAAGCAGGTTGGCTTCACAGTTTCCTCTCTTTTCTTCCCGACACTAGCAAGCTGCAGTCGGCAGTTTACTCCGAATGGAAGTAATTTTGCCTAACACTTCACTGCTGCTGAATACACTGAGACAAAAAAATGATCTCATGAAGTAGGACTTGATCGATATCTTGGCACCTCCATACGCGAATCGGCAAAATTGCTCACATAATAGAACAGCCAAACACATAAAAATCTCTTGTCTTCCTCGAGAGTCATTACTAAACCATTCATGACCTTCATGAATACTTCCACAAGTAACTAGAGACATCCATATTTCACCTCATTTATCGTGTCCTTGATTTCTAGCCGAGCTGGACTATTGCTCGAGATCGATCGATATTTCCACGTGCATTCACAAGCACCCCGGAATGCCCGGATATAAAAAGCACAATCGACTGCGCATGTCTTCAATCTTACATCCGACAGATTTTGCCTTCTTCTCGCTATTATAAAGAATAGGCAGCTGCCTCGCTAGGGCTCGCCAGCAATCATAGGGTTTCAGTGAAATTTTGTTTTCTTGCCACTCTTTTTTTTTTACACGATGCCTTTAATTGCCAGTTTTTGCCATTTTGAGACATTTCATTTGAAAAGTTAGATTGTACCGTGGAGTTTCCGACCTCACATTTGTTTTTATTTTGAGGTTACGATTGAGATTTTGGTAATTTATTGGTGATTTCTGCTTTTGATTTAAGCTTCGGTGACCGATTTAGATTTAGTGTTCTAATTAGGTCTGAGATTCCAGTTGTTTACATTTCACTTTCTGAAGTTTACTAAGCCAATGAGCTTTTAGTTTTAAATAGAATTTTTCAGTATTTCGTCAGGGTTTAGTTGGGCCACATTTTGTTTGATATTTCAGTTTTATAGATAAAAGTATACATCAACCACAACAAGTTGATCCAATCGACATAAGCTATATTTGCAGCAAAAAAGAATCTTGAGCAAAGTTCAACTGGTTGAGTATTTCAGTCTTAGTACGTTACAATTCAGCTGGCTTCATTGCAGGTCCTGGCAGATTTTCTCGAGCATTCGCTGCTCAAGAGAATCTGCGTTGAGAGGTCTCTTCATCGGGATTGACAAAACACTGGGTATGTTTAAAACTTTTATGAGTTGTTTGTGGCATTTCTTGTGTTTTGAAATTTCATTTACTTGACACCAGTGTCATCGCTTGCTTATTTCGATGCTGACCTCGTTTTCTCGCCAAATAATGTCTAAATGGCACTGGTTAGAACGACTTTCAGTGCTGGTACCGAATCAAAGCGGTTTGATCACCCGTCACCGACCATTTCGTCTTCACTACAGTTCTAAACAAATCTGAAAAGAAAACCTGTGAGTTTTAAACGTTTCAAACCATTTGGATACATGATATTGCTGGCATGATTTTCTCATCGACGGGTACACAATTCATTGAGAAGATTGAATTCTGGAGTAAGATTACTGTAACTTTTATATAAAGGTTGACAAGTTTCTTTGCTTTGTTGTGTCGCTTTTTCATTTCAGTGAGGTAAATATGTATTTAAACATTGATTAACATTTGAGATTACTCATACAGCAAAGCGCCAGAAAAAAACTATTCCCAGACCGGAAGACCTACATATAGTCAGCTTGGTCAACAACAACGTTGAATTAAACTTCACTGACAGAGTAATGCGGCGAACACGCTACGTACAGCGTGTTCCAGTTTCTGAAACTGCTTAACTGGAAACTGAACTGCGTTGAGAAAATTTTTGTTTAAATTAGGCAGCTTTTCTGTTGTAAGTTATAGGTGGGCAATTATCTTTAGGGGCGATGGGGCGTTAGGCTTGGTGATTACTAAAGAAAATCCGGCGCTGCAAAAGCCGAGAAATAATTACGCTAAGCAAGCCAAGATAGAAATTTAGGGATCAAGGCAAAGAAAAGCTTTCACATCCTGAAGTTGGAAAATCGATTGCTCCTAAAAAATCCCCATCTCTGACAGTTTTCTTCAAACATTAAAGACTCTCTTTCTTATGTCGGCATACTGAGATTTCTTCAATACGTATCGTGTAGTGCTCTTTTCTAATTTTTAGTTAACTTTTAGCTTCCGATAGCCTGTATACAGCGTATGCTTCCCAGGTTTTCCTTCTAGCACGGCATGCCTTCGATCACTTTCCTTTTTTCGCAGACCTGTTGCGTTGAACGGACAAATAGTTTCAGTGACTATGTTGGTCGCATTCCAAACTACTCAGTTGCTTGTTTGAACTTAAGATCCTTGTTAGTTCGTCTCTACTTTTTTATTGTTCTGTCGATGTTTTCGAGATTCGGTTCAGTTCTTGAGTAGGTTCATCCAGTTTCCTTGCGTTGTCGACAAATTAACATTTTAGAGGACATTTTCCAGTTCTTCCTCTTTTTTGTCTCGTTATCCTCTGAAAACAAAAGCATTTTCTTCGTTTCTTTTCGGAGCCATTTTTAAACCGGTGGAAAAGTTTGTTACGCGCTATGAACAAGCATATAAACAACATAAAATTGTACTACATTTCCTGTGTTCAGTGTCAGCTCGGGAATCTATAAACCGAAAGTTGGTCTCTCGTGGCGCTCCAGATCAAAATTCATACTTTTTCACACAAAGTTATCTTCCGACCTGATGCCCAAAAATTTCAGTGCATGTAGTACAATCTTCGGATTATGTATATGGGGAAATGTTTGGCGACCAAGCACAATCAAGCATTGTCTCCTGACCAAATTTGTTGATGATGTACAGAGTGGCCAATAGCCCTTTTCACGGTTAGCTTCCCTCATTTGCATTACAATAAAATCTAGCATGTATGCGAGGCAATTTCGGGCTATTTCGCACTTTTAGCCCGAAATTGCCTCGCATTCACGTTGATTACATTGTAATGCAAATGAGAAAAATTAACCGTGAAAAGGGCTATTGGTATCAAACATCTTTTAAATGTTTTAAAATGTTTGATCATATGTTTGTCGCCGTTATGTCAATATTTATTATACACGGTCCAAACCGATCAAGCAAGGTATGCAAACGGGAAATTGTTTAGTCATCAAACAATGTTTCATGATCTTTAATATTTGATCGCCAAACATTCCCCGTTAGGAAAACGCATCATATCAACATCCCACCATTTTCGACCCCAGACCCATCGCGTAAAAAATAGAAGAGCTCTGCCGGGTCAAGAATGATTTCACACGATATGTGTTCAATCCTATTTATATTCGTGACTCATACACTGGGATGGGTGTGCAGCTCGAACTGTGATCCGGAGTGTTTAATGCCGTCCGAGCATCGTTAAAAAAGTCAAAAAAGAGAAGAGTTACAAGGAACACGTGAAAGTGAATACCACTCAGGCAATAAAGCTTGTGCAACCGCCTGATACGAAAACCCAAAACCTCAGTGGGAAAAATGGGAACATATTCCCCAAACAAATGCAGGCGCACTAACCTCTGGGGGCTAAAGGTGATACAAGATTATTTACCAGACATACAAGATAATAAAATGATCTTAAATTAAAATTTGAAAATTGCGAGAGTTGAGATGAATACATTACAACCTGTCAAACCTTATATATGCTTACAACAAGAGACTAAATTAATGCCATAGCGGCACGCGAGCATTTCATGCCAACAGGAAAATATTTACTTTTTTTGTCACTGTCACTTACAGCTTAGCTCCGCCGAATGTTGTTACATTTTCAATGCCCTTCGAGCTCGTTTCACGTAAAATGTATACATTTCCACATTCTGAGAGAAAAACGATGAATTTTGAAACAAATGGCGCATCATAGCCTCATTGCTCTTGGCCAATCATTAATCAGAATCGAGAATATTTCATTTACGTGACAAAACCTTAAATATAGATATTGAGATTGAAACCTAAAACACAAATACTGAAATTTTAAGTCGAGATGTGGATACTGGATAAAGGGTTTTTACCCGGATTTATAACTTTTTCCTTGTATGGCAAATTGTTAAAAATGTGCCCTAAAATGGCAGCTGAAAGCCCTCTCAGAGGGCCCAAAACAAGATGGTGGCCCCATACGAATCGAATTTAATATAGCGTCATATAACGAGGTTTTCGACTAATCAGAATGTTCACATCGTAAAATAACACTAAATTAACTTACAACAATATTCAACTTTTAAACCTGATTTCCGTAAACGCCACCTGTTTAAAAATTATGATAGAGAAAGCGTTAAAACTGATTTGAATGCACAGATGAAGGAAGCCTTTAGTACAAAGTTAGAAATTCAGTCAGTTTTTGGTTTTAATGATGATGTCATGGACATTTTCGTTTCAAATCTCATGTTTTAGTATTCAGGCATAACGTTGTAACATTTTCTTAGTCCCATTCCATTTTGGACGTACGTTTTAGATTCTGTTCTGTTGTTGGTGGTTTCGATGAGACAGGTTCTCGACTGGTACTCTTGTTATAAACTCAGTTCTGCTTTTTAGCGCAGACGCATTGATGTCCAGAAATGCAGGCTATGCTTCTTATGAATAAGCATCACAGTGTCATTTTCATATTACTTCATATTTGACAAAATTATGTGTGTATTAATGACTTTTTAGGAAAGAGGACACTTTGTGATTCTTATCATAAGGAGCATGAATCTCATTAACCTGCATTTCTGGACATATCTGTGTAGAAGAGTACTCATTTGGATTTGAAAAATGAGAGAACACTTGAAAAAAATTCCTGTAGAGCTGAAAAAGGGGAAAAGTATAAAGAGGTTGCACTTCACGCAAACAATCCCCTTTTCCATCATCAATAATCTTATGATTGAGTCACGTTTCATATCAATCTCAACCCGGAAATACTCGGAGGGAGGAGCGGGGGGCTCTGGGAAGGAAACTCAATCTCGTGACTACTAGGAGAGGTTTCGGATAACCTCTCGACATCACATTAACATATGCAGATACTGAAAGTTTAAATCATAGGGTTTCAGTGAAGTTTTGTTTTCCTGCCACTCTTTTTTTTACATGATGCCTTTAATTGCCAGTTTTTGCCATTTTGAGACATTTCATTTGAAGAGTTAGATTGTACCGTGGAGTTTTCGACCTCACATTCGTTTTTATATTGAGGTTAAGATTCAGATTTTGGTATTTTATTGGTGATTTCTGCTTTTAATTTAAGCTTCTGTGACCGATTTAGATTAAGTGTTCTGATTAGGTCTGAGATTCCAGTTGTTTACATTTCACTTTCTGAAGTTTACTAAGCCAATGAGCTTTTAGTTTTGAATAAAATTTTTCAGTATTTTGTCAGAGTTTAGTTGGGCCACATTTTGTTTGATATTCAGTTTCATAGATAAAAGTATACATCAACCACAACAAGTTGATCCAATCGACATCAGCTATATTCACAGCAAAAAGGAATGTTGAACAAAGTTCAACTGGCTGAGTATTTCTTGGCACGTTACAATTCAGCTGGCTCCATTTCAGGTCCTGGAAGATTTTCCAGAGCATTCGCTGCTCAAGAGAATCTGCTTTGAGAGGTCTCTTCATTTGAATTGACAAAACACTGGGTATGTTAAGAAATTTTATGAGTTGTTTGTGGCATTTGTTGTGTTTTGTATTCATCTTCTTGAAACCAGCTTATTTCGATGCTGACCTTATTTTCCCGCCAAATTATTTATAAATATTACTGGTTTGAACGACCTTCAGTATTGGCATCGAATCAAAGCGATTTGATCACCCGTCACCGACCATTGCGTCTTCGCTACAGTTCTAAATAAATCTGAAAAGGAAACCTTGTGGAAAAGCTGTGAGTTTTAAACGTTTGCAGCCATTTGGATACGTGATATTGCTGGCATGATTTTCTCAACGTCCACAGATTATCTTTTTGGTGGATACACAATTCATTGAGAAGATTGAGTTCTGGAATAAGATTACTGTAACTTTATAAAGGTTGACAAGTTCCTTTGCTTTGTTTTATCTGTTTTTCATTGCAGTGAGGTTACATATGTATTTGAAAATTGATTAACATTTTGAGTTTACTCATACAGCAAAGCGCCGCAAAAAAAACTATTCCCAGATCGGAAGGCCTTCACTTAGTCATCTTGGCAAAACAACTATTTTGAATTGTACTTCACTGACAGAGTAATGCGGGGAACATGCTATGTACAGCGTGTTTCAGTTTTTGAAACTTAACTGGAGAACGGCGATGAGAAATTTTTGTTTAAATTAAGCAGCTTTTCTGTTGTTAGTTATAAGAGGGCAATTATATTTTGAGAAAGTAGAGGCGATGGGGCGTTAGGCTTGGTGATTACTAAAAAAATCCTGCGCAGCAAAAGCCGAGAAATAATTGTGCTAAGGAAACCAAGGAAAACATTTATGGATCAAGGCAAAGAAAAGCTTTCACATCCTGAATTTGGACAAAATGACTTCTCCGAAAATATCCCCATCCCTGACAGTCCTCTCCAAACATGCAAGTCTTTTATTGCTTTATATGTCGGTAAACTGAGATTTCTTCAATACGTATCATGTAGTGTTCTGGTCAAATTTTAAAGCAATAATTTTTAACCGCTAGACTATATATAGAGCAGAGATTGAACCGTATGCTTTCCAAGTTTTCCTTACAGCCAGGCATGCCTTCGGACACTTTCCTCTGTTTCGAAGATCTGTTGTTTTAAACAAACTGACGGAGAGCATTTTATTCTTTCAGTAGCGGTAAATGGTACACTATTTTTCTCTAAGACTATGTGGCTCACATTCCAAACTGCTCAGTTTCCTTCTTTAAACGTAAGATCCTTGTTTAGTTGTTCTCTAGTTTTCTGTTGTTTTGTCGATGTTTTCGAGATTCGGGTCACTTCTTCAATAGGTTCATTCAGTTTCCTTGCGTTATCGACAAGTTAACTTTTCAGAGGACATTTCCCAGTTTTTCTCTTCTTTGCCTCGATATCCTCTGCAAAACGAAAGCATTTTCTTCGTTTGGTTTCGGAGCCATTTTTACTCAAGTGTGTTAAGGCCTGACCTGGCTATTTAGTATGTCTATTTTTGTTTAAAGGGGAATTGTTTATCCAGTCGCTAGAAACTTGACATGCAAGCAGTTTAATATCCGCATGCTTGCTCATTTGACTGACATTTTAATCTTAAATTTTGGTCACGTCACTCTTTAACGGCTTCAAACAATGCAAATTTTCAATATAAATCGGGGAACTGAAAGACATCTTTCGTAACTGTTTTTTGTTCTTTGTTGTTTTAATCTGTGGAGAGCTATATTATGCCGCTTTTTAACGCGTGGGTAAATCTGAATAGGAGTGAAATTTGAAGTATTATTAAAAGGGAATTTTTAGGATTATAAAATGGATTGGAAACACTTGACAGTTGACCACCCCAAATGAGAGCCCCAGGTTGGTAGGGGACTGTTTGGTATCCGTCTACTAATTCTTCACTACAAATTTCAATTTTCAAAATCCATCAAATCTTCAATATTTCGTATTTTCCTCAATTTAACCTATTCTTTGAGGAAAAAATGTCTTTGACAACAAAAGTTAACGTTAAAAAACAACGACGTTTCGACCGTTCGACGGTCATTTCAAGTTGAAAAGTAAATGCTTTTTTCAGCTCGCGCTCTAAAACAAAGAACATTTTCTTTGACGTTGATATTGTGGTAAAAAAAAAACATAAAAACGTAAAAATCGAAATAAGGTTTATCGTAATCTGTACTTTTATCGACAACGAGTACGCGTTATTACTCTTTTCCCAAACATTTTTTTCGTATTGTTTCTGCATGTTGAGCGAGTTTGCAAAAGTTTTTGAAAAGAAAGTCTGACGCGTACAATGCATAATGCACTTTCAAGTCCGAGTCGGTGTTTTCAATCCACCGTAAGGAAAAAGATGGCGGCTGTACATTTTACCACAATACCTTGCAAACCAAACTAAGCCCACTGGGCATATAGAAAGATATGGTTTAACGGCAATCGTTCCTACACCAACAACATTGCTCTTGTCGAGTTTGAAAGCATTATAGGTAAATGTACAAGTACCCATCTTTTTCATTTCGGTGGAATTCGTTGTCTTTGATATTGTGGTAAAAAAGACAGTGTGGTTACGTGGCACTGGTGAAATTTCACTGATTTGGGATTAACTGACATGTTTTTAACCAATCTGAATGCAGAAATTGTTGCTTATTATTCAGAAAATCGCGCCACAAGCCGAATCTGCAAAGTTCTTCCAAATATGGTTTTTCCTCCGATTTGGGGGAAAAAATGGCGGCGTTCTGAGCATGTGCATGCAAGTTATCGTGGACTCTCCTTTCGCCCGCCCGGCTTCAGCCCCTATAAGGGGCGGGAAGAAAGGAGAGTTCAGGGACTGGACTAATTAAGAGATGTCAAAACAGCCTTCAGGTGTACCCCCGCCTTAATCATGTCCCCATGTTAACACAAACGGTTAAAACAGTGAACAGGCCACGTGACCTACTGTTTGAACCTAGTTGCTGCGGAGCGAGCGTAGCGAGCGTAGCAGCAGTTCATAATCTAAATATAGAAGAAAGGTAGCAAAATTTGAAATTTGGTTTTTAGCCTCGCTTTCAGCGGACCAGAATGCACTGCGAGAAGTTAAAGTTCAATTAGCGAAGCAGTGCCCAGGCCTCGCTCCCGCCACAAGCCTACGCTTGTCTCCACGTTCGTGTCGTACTCGAGACAAAGACAACAACTAAGAAGGTCTACACTGTCATCTTCGTTTTTGAGTTTCGACGCCAGTTCAGGTGAGTGCTAATGCATGATGACTATTTCATTGTAGTGTTAAGTAGATATATGTCGGTCATGTCTAGCTCCTTAGCCGCGTAGCCGCCTCATGGATTTAAGAACGAGGTATATTTATGTGCAGCTCCGTAGCCGCGTAGCTAGCCTCTTCCTGCAGGCGTTCAGTTAGTCAGGGCGCAGCGTAAAAAACAGCGCCACGCTTTTCTTATTTTTTCACGCGCTGTTTTCTGCGCTGCGCCCTGACTAACTGAACGCCTGGAAGAGGCTACCGCGTAGCCGCGTAGCCACAGATTTTAGACGTGTTTAGGAGTGGCAGGGTATTCTGCTGGTAAGCCCAGATCTTTCGGCGGACGGGCGTGAAAGAAAATGCACTAATATTTTATTTTCGTACAGGTGGTCATGTATTCTCACAAAAAAATCGAACGCAGTTTAAGTGGTTTTTCTGATAGCTTTGTCGTTAAAATTGACCAAGTATTTTTTTTTCAGTTCTTTGTATAATCACACAAAATCAGTTAATTTTGTTAATGATATCTTTTACTTTATTAACCTTATTGTTTCAATATTTCTTTCAGAAATTGACGTTATAGTGGTTATTTTGCTGTGTGGGACACGTTTCAGAATTTTTTGAACTACAGCTGTACAGCTTGTTGTCACCATAATTTTTAGTACACTTGGTTTCAGTCATTATAGAAGTTACTGAAATGCAAATTTTCAGCATGTCAACATTCATTAATGTAACGGGAAATGTATTTAATAATAAATAATGGGGGTCACTGAGCAAGTTTTTGATTTATAGCAATTTCTGGGACTTGACCACACAAAATAAGTGAATGGCAACCATTTCTATACAAGCTCTCTACAATCCCTCTGTCTCATAATAGTTTATTTGCTATATCATGCAACTCCAATTGTTTATGCCATAGCGTGACGCTGATAGGAACAGATTGCGTAAGGCGATAGATCGCGTACTGATATTTAGGGTAACAAAGGATAGTTATAAGCTAATTTTAGGGATATGAAATACAAAAGGGTTTAGCGACTCAAGAATATAACTGCAGTATTGTTGTAATTAAACTCCATGGCACGTATAAGCCGTTGATGTGAGACCCTGAATTCAGAACGGAATAGACATGAGAGTGTAACATTGTATAGAGATTAGAAGAGAAATAAACGCATCTAACGAAAGATACAGTCCTTTGATTGTGAACCAGCGTCGGGAGATATTCCCGAAAATCCTCCTTCGATATTTGCAAACTTCATCCAAATTTCCGCAGCACTTTCATCGCCCTGGCTACACTAGTTAGATAAGTATTCTAAAACTGAAATGGAGTTTTAACCAAAAGGTGGATACTGAACTGTTGTACCTAAAAGCGTTAACGTAAAATAGGGATACTGCAATTTTGAATTCAAATACGGAGACAGAAACGAAAAAAACAAGAAGTTTAAAAAAAAACTTAAAACCGCGCTCTTTTAACTCTTTTGAGCTCACAAAAACATTATGTAATGTTTAGCAACAACGTTTTGCGAGAAAACATTACCCGGAAACAATTTAAAAGATTGGAAACAATAGAGATTGCGTGATTCAACCTGGGTTGTAAGAGATTTCCACATTCTTTGCATAGCGTGGTTGCGTGATTTGTAATCGGAGACTTTGTTTACCTAGCTCGAAGGAGAAAAGGTCTCACAATTGACCTTTCAAACGAATATATATATTTGCATATGTTCAAAGCCAAAGTTTTATTCTTTTTCCCAGAAAACTCCACCATTGCTTCTGGCGAAGTAAACACGATCTTATTTATCACCGTAAGGGCATTCCAGTAAACACGATCTTATTTATCACCAACAGCGGAGTCCATGGCTGACGACAGACGTAATACCTTCTTTAGCGCATTGAATATTCCCTTCGAAAGTGAACGTGCAAGCAAAACGAAAATACAGCTTAACTCTGGATAATTTCAGCCTTAGTACCCAGCAACTGGTCCTAAGTTACATTCTTTATCCTTGCAAATGCCTTGACGTGCATCTCCGAGGGATTTTCGCCCAATTTTGACCAAATAAACCCTCCCCAACTAACCGCAAGTTAATTAATTCGCTAACTAGGCAAAACTCTCCTGAGGGGAGGTATGAAGAAAAGAGCTGAGAAATGGCCTGTAATAGCCCTTTTCACGGTTAATTTTTCTCATTTGCATTACAATGTAATCAACGTGAATGCGAGGCAATTTCGGGCTAAAAGTGCGAAATAGCCCGAAATTGCCTCGCATACATGCTAGATTTTATTGTAATGCAAATGAGGAAAGCTAACCGTGAAAAGGGCTATTGGCTGATGATGACATCATCCGCGGAGGTTTGGGATTTGTAACCGACAAAACGAAAAAAAACAAAAAAATCGAAGGCAGAGCAAGAAACCGCCCAGCCTACGGCTGCGCGGTTTAAAAACACTGAAATATATAGGAATTGAAACAGATTTGAATTTTTAAACTTTGTCTAGTCAGTCTATAGCTGTCTAAGAACACTTGTCACGCAATAACATGTTTTGGTTTAAGGCGAGACACGCAAGATTCAACTTCTTCCTCGGAAAATTTCCCGCTTCAGAACTTAATGTATCGGTATCTAGTGAAGTTCGACGAAGAAACAGAAGAATTTAAGCAACGTTGACTTTATTCAACGAAGTTTGATTGGTATCTAAACAACCTCATTACCTGGGCTCTCTCTGCCTCCCTTCGTCGTTGGAAGAAAGACCTTGGTTGCAGCTGATCACGTGACCACCTGTGAGACAAACTTTTTCACTAGGGTAGTCAACGAATAATTTCTGTCAATCTCAACTAAAGCGAAAAAAACGACGATCGCAGCCGGTCATCGTTATGTTAAACCACACACGGGCAAATACACCTTTGAAATTGTCGAGTCTTATACTGCAACAACTTTCGCGGGAAAAAAAATAAACCCAGCAGTCGTCAATTGTTTTTTTGCGGGGGGGTGGGGGGGGGGAGAAACTGAGTTTGGAGCATATATAAATTAATATTCGTTTGAATCGTGATTGAAATGACCTTTACGGGATATTTTTTTCTTTAGGGTCAACAGACACGCTTTGCAAAATTTGGAATTTCGAAGTGTTAATACAGGCAAATTGTCGTGCTACCTAACAAAATAATGCTCAGAAGTGGGGGGTAGGGTAGGGTGGAGTTTGCCCTATGCTACGCAAAGCTAAACGGTTTGGGTAATGACCTAGTAAGCCTTGGAGTCAGGACTTGAATTTTAACCTTGTATTTATTTTACTCACGACTAAACTGCTAATCAGTGCTTATTTTTTAAACAGTCGCTGGCTAAAACAAATCTTCAGGACATTTCATCAGAATTCAGCTCTCATGCCGCGTATCTCGTCTCTTGATGATGGCCCGATTGACGTCTTACCTCTCTCTATAAAGTTTGAAGTAAAAAAAGGTATAAACAAAAACGAACGTGTTTCTCAAAAGATGAAGAACTTTTACTTGAATTAATTTTTCAATTGCTTACAGCTCTTTATTACAAATGACTACATATTTTGTTTCAACAATCGTTCAGTGTGACTAATTTTCTCATATAGTTTACTGGCCATCTCAAAATAACTATAAAATATAATCCAAGTTCGATCCTTCTGGTTAACTAATTTTTAACAGAAGGCTAACGGAAGTTTATCTCACCCTTGCGATATGATATATTTATGAGGAAAATGAATTTCAAGAAACACGAAAGTAAGCATTTTATTTGTATTCTTCATTTGTTTAGTATGCCGAGCAACTCTTTTTAAAGAGGCTTGCAAAGAGGAAGGTGACAATGAGTACAGAAAGGGAGAATACAACTACGCCATTGTCTGTTACACTGAAGGAATCAACAGAAACTGTGAAAATGAAAACTGTGACCATAGCACAAATGTTGATGCAAAATTGTTCACAAACAGAGCTAAAGCCCATCTACAGTTGGGTGAGAACTGTTCTTTGTTTTCGTCTGGCCGTGCTGTATATTCATTAACTTAGCATTGCACATCTAGCTATCTTTGATTTGTTTCTTTCCGCTTTGAGTTCGAAGCTGATTTAGATGCTCATTTGTTTAACAAAGATCTTAATTTGGCAGGACATTACCAGGAGGCCTTAAGTGATGCGGAGTCTGGGAGAAAGTTGCAACCAACATACATGAAGGCAATAGAAACAGGTAGCTGTCAGAGCCTTGTTTAAACGTTGAAATTGGTCAATGTGGTCGATCACGGGAAGACCAAGCTCCCACGCTTGGACAGCCCGCTTCTTTCTAAGTCACTGTTCATTAACACATTCTTAAGCGAAGATAGAGTAAAAGAACTCATTATCAAAAGTGGATACAGGATTTTTGAAGGGTATGGTGGGGAGGGGAGGCTGGTATCTTGGGATTGCAGAATCAATGGGGCATGCCCTCCAAATGAGACAATTTGAGAATTACCCCTAATTCTGGAAACTTTTACTCTATAAATACTAGCAATGCCACAAAGTAGAAATTGCGATAAGGAACCTGTCCCGTTTGCTTGCCTATATTTCTTCATAAATATTCAAAAATTTTCTTCACTTTGTTATTTTTTTGCTCCTCCAAATAGGAGATGGATAGCTACCGAGTCCACTCACCCTCTCCCCCCTCATCCCAAATCCGCCCCTGCCTTATGGCAGAATTATGCAGCTGAAGTATTCTTTGGTGGAAGAAGACGTAATGCCTGTACCAGAAGGAATACTTTCAGAAAACAGTTCAAATGTTCCACTAAAAAATGGAGTAACTTTGCAAAATCCCAACGGTTTCAAATCTTTTTTCAGTTATTCAATCAGTAGGCGTCTCTTCTTATATAGTAAATGATGGTGAAGTGGTAGGTACAAAGTATAGTTGCTGCCATTTTTAATTAAATGTTGTTAAATTCTTAACTGATTAAGAATCAGAGAACCTTGCCCATGACATGAACAGTAACCTATAGTAAGATTTACTGAATGTTGATGCTTACGGATTACAGACGACGCCTTTTACTTCAAGTTCTTGACAATAACATCTAAGCGTGTAAGATTAAGTCTTGCATGTTTCGTTAATTGTGACGTATAACTAAAAATTTCTTTTCTAACGAGAGTCCATGACCACGAAAAAAAGACACTTGCATTCCTAGTAATGATCCTTTGACACATTTACATTGAATGTGAGATATATGGACATTATGTCAATACCTTGTTTCTCGGTTTTTTTAGGAGCAATTGCCTGCGTGAAGTTGATTCTCTTTGAAAAAGCCATTGCATGGTGCGATGAAGGATTAGCAGTATCATTTAAATGTGATTGTATTTTTATGGCCGAGTGTAAAGACTTTACATGACGGAAAACCATTAATGGTGGAGGGAAGAGTGGAGGGATGTAAAGACATGTTATTAGGATATTAGAAAACAGTCCTAGGAGAAGACGCGCGCTGATTGCTTAAAAATCGTGTTTCTATAGCACGATGAAGACCCAGAACCAGCCCAAGATATTTAAGAAATAGAACACAGATATTTAAGAAATAGAAAACATGTACCGTATTTCTATCGAGTTAATTATGGAAACACTCGTGAAAGTTTGGGAGAACTCGAAAAAGCTGTGGAAACACTCGCCTGCGGCTCGTGTTCCCACAGCATTTCTCGTTCTCCCAAACTTCCACTCGTGTTTCCATAATTAACTCGATAGAAATACGGTACATGTTTTCTGTTTCTTAAATATCTGTTTCACTGGTCATAAAAGAAAAACATTTTCCCTTTAGGTCCGAAGCAGAAAACAAAACATTCAAACTATAAAGCAAAAGGCGTAGGTTAGGCTCGCCTTCAACATGTTTGCATGCGAGCTCACCTGGCATAAAATTTAGCTTAGAGCCAGGTGGATAACTCAACTTATTTTAAATTTAACAAAAACCACATGATCTCACGAAAAAAGTATTTTTTATTAATTAACTTCAAGTATGTTTGTTTTCATTGCCAGAAATCGCGAAAATCGCCACCGAGTTTTATGACCTTCGAGGCTCTCTTTTGTTTTTACGACAAATGCATGCACTCTTTTACATACATGTACGGTTTTGAAAATCCAGCCATGAGATTAAGTTATTGTGTAGGGAAAAATACCATAAGTAATTGTTGGATTCGTTTTGTCATCTGCATCTCTATTCAGTCATTCTGTCCCCCTAGGACTGTGAGCCAACGAAACATTGTTTAAGTTAAAATGAAATATCTAAAGAAAATGAAACATTACGGAAAAAACGTTTAGCTCACACGCTAAGTTTCAAGATCTATTTCAATCTTGCTCCAAAATGGATCAAAGGATTGCAAGGGTGGTGTCTATAGTCTGTATTTATGATTATAAGTCACATTTCTTAACTTACAAAAGATTGACCCCGACAACATGCCGTTGCAGAAACTGAGAAGCATATTTCTTAAGGCAAAACACTCATGCACAGACAAAGTTGAGGACGCTTCGAAAACTGGGACCTTGAAAGTTGATCAGGTATGGCATCGTAATAAAATTGAGTCACAGTAGTAGGTTAAGTCTGCGGCATACCAGCCAAGTGGCCCATCAAGCCCGAGCTGGAGCTTATTCTCGTTTCTGAAGCATGAAGCGAATAGGGATATTTCTACTCCCCTAGTCCATCGCAGGGCTACCCCCAGGATTGAAGTCGACGATATCTATTCATGCACACCTGGGCGGAGAGCGTAAAGTGTCTTTCTCAAGAACACAACACAGTGTTCCCGGCTAGGGCTCGAGTTACAATGATACAGGGCTTGAAACAACAGAGACCAAAATAATAGATTTCACTTAGTTAAGAACTTTATTACAAGTACTATTTGGTTGTTTTGCACGACGTTGCCATTTAAATTAAATTAAATTTTATTTCCTTTTAATGTACAGCAGCGATAAAACTCAACCCCGAACTGTTATCAATTGCTTACTCAGACAACTCAACAGAACGTTTCTTTAGAGATCTCACCATTGGTGGCCGGCAATTTATTGGACACTGTGAACGTAACTGATGTCACACCTTCTCCCGCTCAAACACTGGCATTTGATGATGACACATTACGAGGTAGCAAAAGATATAACTTAAAATGTCAAAAGTAAGTCTGTAAATAGCAGCTAATAACTGAATCTAGGCTTAAATAAATGTTTTGTTATTCGGAATGGTCAGTTGTTTTCTCAACTTGACTTAATTGTGGTCATTGATATGTTTTCTGACAGATAACAATACAAAAAAACACATTATTATGAAAGCTTCTCAACAAAAAATTAACTTTGATCCCGCAGGTTAAGATATTTCAATATAAGAAAGTTTCGTGAAAGGCAAAGACTAAACTTGTTTCATTTGTATTCTAAACCACTTAGCAATTGCAGATGTTTACAACAAAGAAGGCTGTGATGAATACAGGAAAGGAGAGTATGTAAATGCCATTGATTTTTACACTGAAGGAATCAAAGTAGGCTGTCAGGATAAAAACCTGAGTGCCATATTGTTCACAAACAGAGCAACAGTCCATTTCCAACTGGGTGAGAATTTACATTTTTAACAGTTCCGTTTTATTTCTGAGTGTTTTTTAGGTTAGTTGTTTTTTTTTGTTGTTGTTGTTTTTTTTAAAATAATTTTACCGACAGGAAATTATCATGAGTCACTAAGGGATGCAGAGGCTGCGAGAAAATTACAGCCAACCTATCCGAAGGAAATAAATAGAGGTAAAGTTGAATTGGTGCAATTTTAACTAGCACACAGTAGATGTAAATGGGGACGGACAACTGAACTTGAACAGAGAATGTTTGTAACATGTACTTTTGATTTACGGGTCCAAATTGTCCAGACTGCGTATACAGTAATACATTTCCATACTTCTCAGCCGCGTGGTTTTCAGTTTTGCACAAAGAGGCAAACCTAACAAACAAACAAAGAAGCAAAGAAGGTAGCATATTCATTCTGTCTATTAACCTTGTTCAGGGAGTACAAATTACCCGCGTTGATTTAAAATTTTGTAACTTAAAGAACATTCAACTATAGTTATCGAACTTTGTGACCTTTCTCAAAAATTATTAAAAAGTTTGGTATTTCAACTTTCTGGATGCGTAACGTAAAGTCTCTATGGCAACCATGTCTCCAAGGAAGTTAAGTAATTAAGTGCTTTTTCAACTTTAAAATCTGTTAAAATAAAGTAAAATCCTTTATTTAAAACACGATTATCGTTTAAGCACTGCATGCGTCGCGTATCTAATTAATTATCTAATTATCTACTGGTAAAATAAATGAAATATAAGAAACTAACTTACTTTATCGCAAATCTATATTTTAAAAAATATTTTAAAAAAAGTACTAGTGATTTAACGTTAAATCCGTGAGCCCCAAAATTAAAACATTACACGCCTAGCAGGATTTTAGTAATATCCTGCACGTTTTTCTTGTGGGTGTTTTTGCTGTTCACACCCTGCATGGAACGTTCTTTGTACTGTATAGTTAAGGTATAAAATAAGTTCCTCATACTATCTTGTTTAATCCCTGACGAAGTGTGTAGTAATCACACGAAACCGGTCGGATAAATAAAAGAGTTAACAAGATTCGTTGCTGTGTGCTGCTCACTAGTACTTTTTTTAAAATATTATTTAAAATATCGTTTAAGCACTGCATGCGTCGCGTATCTAATTAATTATCTAATTATCTAATTATCTACTGGTAAAATAAATGAAATATAAGAAACTAACTTACTTTATCGCAAATCTATTTTCCCCAAATATCGAACTAGATTTTGCCTTTGAATAAAATTGTTCAAAATTACAAGAATCATTAAAATATTCTGAAACACAGTTCCGCAATACAGCTCCTCTGTGACAAACAGAATTTTTCATGAAATAAGTGGAAAATCGTGGAACGACGGCCTTATTATGTCCTCTTTTAAGGACGGTGCCTACTTTTGTTAGTGCGCACACGTTCTGCGCATCACGCAAGCCATGGTTTAAGCGCGCGCGCTAGGGTTGACATTAGAGACCTTGAGGACGTTCGCGCCAATTGTTTCTGCGCATCCTTACTGCGCACGCAAATTCACATGCCACGTCATGCATGAGCGCGCGCGCTAAGTCATAAAATAAACAAATGATAGGGCAGATGGCCGTTGCCGGAGCTTTACCTGGATTTAACGATCTTGGACGTACGGTGACCCCAATTTTTTTTTCGATGGAACATTTTCTCTACTAATTTTCTACGTTTAGGGAAAAAATGAAAAAAACCTATCGACTAGAAGTTTGAATATTTGGCAAAATGCACCATCGAATTCCGTCCAAATCATTTTCTTTACGTTTTCTTTTAAATGGTTTCTCTGTTTCTATTCCTGGGCTGTAATTTGAGCTATATTGTTGGCTTGTTCGCTGCTTTGCATGAGCTTGCGTCAGCTAGCGCGCGCATATTACTAAAGCTCGCATCATCGGTGCGCGCGCTCTTAAAACCCCACTGAGCCACCTTAAGGACGTTCGCGCGAAAATTTTCCAGTCGATAGTGTTTTTTTAAAGTTTTACTGCTGGCAGATGATGAGTTACTTGTGCCAGAAATGCAAAAAAAATTGGGGGTCACCGTCTTCGTTTCAGAGATAAAGCGTGTGGTAAACTATACTGATTTCGAAAAATTGCTCCATATAATTGAGCACGGTCCACCGGGGTTTATAGTTAAAAATATCGAAGGTGAGTCAACAGAGGCAAACGATCTTACTCATATTTTGTAGAAGTGGGTCTGTTGCGTAAATAATTCGAAATTTTACTAACGTTTTCACAAAATTTAACCCTTCAAGAGCCATTTGAAACCGCCGCAAAGGTGCACGAAGAGCTAATAAGAACGGAATTCGATGGTGCATTTTGCCAAATATTCAAACTTCTAGTCGATAGGTTTTTTTCATTTTTTCCCTAAACGTAGAAAATTAGTAGAGAAAATGTTCCATCGAAAAAAAAATTGGGGTCACCGTACGTCCAAGATCGTTAAATCCAGGTAAAGCTCCGGCAACGGCCATCTGCCCTATCATTTGTTTATTTTATGACTTAGCGCGCGCGCTCATGCATGACGTGGCATGTGAATTTGCGTGCGCAGTAAGGATGCGCAGAAACAATTGGCGCGAACGTCCTCAAGGTCTCTAATGTCAACCCTAGCGCGCGCGCTTAAACCATGGCTTGCGTGATGCGCAGAACGTGTGCGCACTAACAAAAGTAGGCACCGTCCTTAAAAGAGGACATAATAAGGCCGTCGTTCCACGATTTTCCACTTATTTCATGAAAAATTCTGTTTGTCACAGAGGAGCTGTATTGCGGAACTGTGTTTCAGAATATTTTAATGATTCTTGTAATTTTGAACAATTTTATTCAAAGGCAAAATCTAGTTCGATATTTGGGGAAAATAGATTTGCGATAAAGTAAGTTAGTTTCTTATATTTCATTTATTTTACCAGTAGATAATTAGATAATTAGATAATTAATTAGATACGCGACGCATGCAGTGCTTAAACGATATTTTAAATAATATTTTAAAAAAAGTACTAGTGAGCAGCACACAGCAACGAATCTTGTTAACTCTTTTATTTATCCGACCGGTTTCGTGTGATTACTACACACTTCGTCAGGGATTAAACAAGATAGTATGAGGAACTTATTTTATACCTTAACTATACAGTACAAAGAACGTTCCATGCAGGGTGTGAACAGCAAAAACACCCACAAGAAAAACGTGCAGGATATTACTAAAATCCTGCTAGGCGTGTAATGTTTTAATTTTGGGGCTCACGGATTTAACGTTAAATCACTAGTACTTTTTTTAAAATATTTTTTAAAATATAGATTTGCGATAAAGTAAGTTAGTTTCTTATATTTCATTTATTTTACCAGTAGATAATTAGATAATTAATTAGATACGCGACGCATGCAGTGCTTAAACGATAATCGTGTTTTAAATAAAGGATTTTACTTTATTTTAACAGATTTTAAAGTTGAAAAAGCACTTAATTACTTAACTTCCTTGGAGACATGGTTGCCATAGAGACTTTACGTTACGCATCCAGAAAGTTGAAATACCAAACTTTTTAATAATTTTTGAGAAAGGTCACAAAGTTCGATAACTATAGTTGAATGTTCTTTAAGTTACAAAATTTTAAATCAACGCGGGTAATTTGTACTCCCTGAACAAGGTTAATAGACAGAATGAATATGCTACCTTCTTTGCTTCTTTGTTTGTTTGTTAGGTTTGCCTCTTTGTGCAAAACTGAAAACCACGCGGCTGAGAAGTATGGAAATGTATTACTGTATACGCAGTCTGGACAATTTGGACCCGTAAATCAAAAGTACATGTTACAAACATTCTCTGTTCAAGTTCAGTTGTCCGTCCCCATTTACATCTACTGTGTGCTAGTTAAAATTGCACCAATTCAACTTTACCTCTATTTATTTCCTTCGGATAGGTTGGCTGTAATTTTCTCGCAGCCTCTGCATCCCTTAGTGACTCATGATAATTTCCTGTCGGTAAAATTATTTTAAAAAAAAACAACAACAACAAAAAAAAACAACTAACCTAAAAAACACTCAGAAATAAAACGGAACTGTTAAAAATGTAAATTCTCACCCAGTTGGAAATGGACTGTTGCTCTGTTTGTGAACAATATGGCACTCAGGTTTTTATCCTGACAGCCTACTTTGATTCCTTCAGTGTAAAAATCAATGGCATTTACATACTCTCCTTTCCTGTATTCATCACAGCCTTCTTTGTTGTAAACATCTGCAATTGCTAAGTGGTTTAGAATACAAATGAAACAAGTTTAGTCTTTGCCTTTCACGAAACTTTCTTATATTGAAATATCTTAACCTGCGGGATCAAAGTTAATTTTTTGTTGAGAAGCTTTCATAATAATGTGTTTTTTTGTATTGTTATCTGTCAGAAAACATATCAATGACCACAATTAAGTCAAGTTGAGAAAACAACTGACCATTCCGAATAACAAAACATTTATTTAAGCCTAGATTCAGTTATTAGCTGCTATTTACAGACTTACTTTTGACATTTTAAGTTATATCTTTTGCTACCTCGTAATGTGTCATCATCAAATGCCAGTGTTTGAGCGGGAGAAGGTGTGACATCAGTTACGTTCACAGTGTCCAATAAATTGCCGGCCACCAATGGTGAGATCTCTAAAGAAACGTTCTGTTGAGTTGTCTGAGTAAGCAATTGATAACAGTTCGGGGTTGAGTTTTATCGCTGCTGTACATTAAAAGGAAATAAAATTTAATTTAATTTAAATGGCAACGTCGTGCAAAACAACCAAATAGTACTTGTAATAAAGTTCTTAACTAAGTGAAATCTATTATTTTGGTCTCTGTTGTTTCAAGCCCTGTATCATTGTAACTCGAGCCCTAGCCGGGAACACTGTGTTGTGTTCTTGAGAAAGACACTTTACGCTCTCCGCCCAGGTGTGCATGAATAGATATCGTCGACTTCAATCCTGGGGGTAGCCCTGCGATGGACTAGGGGAGTAGAAATATCCCTATTCGCTTCATGCTTCAGAAACGAGAATAAGCTCCAGCTCGGGCTTGATGGGCCACTTGGCTGGTATGCCGCAGACTTAACCTACTACTGTGACTCAATTTTATTACGATGCCATACCTGATCAACTTTCAAGGTCCCAGTTTTCGAAGCGTCCTCAACTTTGTCTGTGCATGAGTGTTTTGCCTTAAGAAATATGCTTCTCAGTTTCTGCAACGGCATGTTGTCGGGGTCAATCTTTTGTAAGTTAAGAAATGTGACTTATAATCATAAATACAGACTATAGACACCACCCTTGCAATCCTTTGATCCATTTTGGAGCAAGATTGAAATAGATCTTGAAACTTAGCGTGTGAGCTAAACGTTTTTTCCGTAATGTTTCATTTTCTTTAGATATTTCATTTTAACTTAAACAATGTTTCGTTGGCTCACAGTCCTAGGGGGACAGAATGACTGAATAGAGATGCAGATGACAAAACGAATCCAACAATTACTTATGGTATTTTTCCCTACACAATAACTTAATCTCATGGCTGGATTTTCAAAACCGTACATGTATGTAAAAGAGTGCATGCATTTGTCGTAAAAACAAAAGAGAGCCTCGAAGGTCATAAAACTCGGTGGCGATTTTCGCGATTTCTGGCAATGAAAACAAACATACTTGAAGTTAATTAATAAAAAATACTTTTTTCGTGAGATCATGTGGTTTTTGTTAAATTTAAAATAAGTTGAGTTATCCACCTGGCTCTAAGCTAAATTTTATGCCAGGTGAGCTCGCATGCAAACATGTTGAAGGCGAGCCTAACCTACGCCTTTTGCTTTATAGTTTGAATGTTTTGTTTTCTGCTTCGGACCTAAAGGGAAAATGTTTTTCTTTTATGACCAGTGAAACAGATATTTAAGAAACAGAAAACATGTACCGTATTTCTATCGAGTTAATTATGGAAACACGAGTGGAAGTTTGGGAGAACGAGAAATGCTGTGGGAACACGAGCCGCAGGCGAGTGTTTCCACAGCTTTTTCGAGTTCTCCCAAACTTTCACGAGTGTTTCCATAATTAACTCGATAGAAATACGGTACATGTTTTCTATTTCTTAAATAT
>JAHPZR010027316.1:35000-65000 GCA_019787425.1 Platygyra sinensis
ATTTTGTCAAAGCCAAGGGTGCTTCTTCACGTGTGCGAGACCGATCTTGGAATATGACGTTATCTTTAAAGGCTGGTTCTCACTAGCGCATAAGCATAACATAGGCATAACAAGTGAGAACACCCTCGACATAAGCATAAGCATAAGCAGAAACATAAGAAGAACGAACCCACTTATTTCTCTAATGCTGTTCTCACTTGCGCATAAGCATAAGCATTAGCATAGGCACAAGAAAAACGAACGTGTTCGTTTTCCTTGTGCTTATGCTTATGCTTATGCGTTTATGCTTATGCTTATGCGCAAGTGAGAACAGCATAAGACCAACAAGTGTGTGCGTTCTTCTGCTTATGCTTGTGCTTATGTCGCGGGTGTTCTCACTTGCTTATGCTTATGTTATGCTTATGCTTGTGCTTATGCTTATGCGCTAGTGAGAACCGGCCTTAAATGTTTTTTATTTACTTGCCAACAATGAAAGACCTTGTTGGATATTACAAGTTCCGGAATGAGGTGATGGTTTGGTTTATGCAAATGACATGCTACAATGTTTACATCCCCTTGCAAATGATGCGGAAGAAACTCCAGGTCCTATAATATTTCATATCATTGATCCAACATCTACCCATCTGCTGACTCTAGTTTTTTTCAGTTAAGTGCTACTGGCTGCCTGGCATTTTAAACATTTTTAACCTATTATCTGTTGTATATATAGATATATATTTTTTCTCTTGTAATAATTATGGGGTGAAATAAAGTATTGTTGTTGCCTGTACTTTAATGGAAATAAGTATACTCCCATTTTTAAAGTGCTACTGAAACGAAATTTTCGTATCCTCTTTTATTTGCTCAATCTATAGTTTTCAACCTAGTTAAAATCATGGTGAATTTTATTTTTGTCAAATCCCAACGGAAAGTGCTGTTTTTAGCCTCCGAAGTCGACTTTTTCGAGCAAAACTGTGTCCGGGCTCTGGAACCGAGTTTAAGGACCCTGTGACGTCACTGGTTGTGTTCACGTATGAAGCGCTAGAGATTACCTCTTGTTTTCACTTGAGTTATTCAAGTTTATTCTTCATATTATCGATACCTAGTAGGTTTCTTCCTTGTAATTTCTGTCCAGCCTTGACAGAAAATACACATCGTAGACGTTAGAGGGCGCCAGGGTGTAGATTAACGAAAATGAATGCTACAGATTAGAACAGCTCAGTATATACCTTTCGCCGAACATCTTAAGTACACGATTGGAGACTTCAAAGACGAGTGTGGCTACTTTTATATCAAGACCTGAAGCCTGAACACGATATATCGTCCTTTTGTTTTCAGCCTGGATCAAAAGCTTGGATTCTCACTGTTATCTAAGGTCTATTTAACCTAGGTTTGAATATGTATCTTCCGCAACTTTACTGCATTAATTAAAAGCGGTAAGCACATTAGCCATCCGCACAATCATGAAATTATTAACGGTCCACAAGCTTTGCAGCGAGTACTAGATTGCACACAGAGGGCATATTTTTATGATACTATTAAGTGAGAGTTGTTGTGAGCATCGTTGGAACTAGAATTGTGGTCTACAGCACGGCCAGTTTACTCTTGATATCGCGGCATACGCATCAGTGTAAAGAAAGCGAGGATATTTTGCTTTTCTTACACGTATCAGTCCCAAATGCAACATTTCACGGCCGATGGATTACTTTGAGTTCCTTACCTTGTATTATGTCTAAGATCTTCATTGTTTAGTATCCAAGTTCAAAGCAATTCGTTAAAACATCGCTAGTTAATGTTTACATTTCGAAGGTTTATTTTCAGAATGTGAACTAATTTGCATATACGATCTTTTGCTGCCGACACGGTCACGCATTTCTTTAGTTTCCTGAAAACATGGGGTCATGGCAGCGTAGTTTGTCTTTAGAGTTTTAAATTCGTTACCTCTATATAAAAGACGAGCGTTTCTTAAATTGTTGCTGCTGTGGTAACTTGTAGGATGTAGTAGGCTCGATTTCCACCGCTTTCTCGTGTCCAACCAGATAAAAGGTCACTGTGTATGTAGCACAATCTTCTCCGCGGCGAGCGTCGGGTTTCCTCTAAGCGAAGCGACTCGAAGAATAGAAGCGTTGTTGCTGCGATTCGTGCAGCAATACTCCGGATAATATTTTCAAAAGCCGCTTTCTCTTGTTTTCATGTCTATTTTACTTTATGAGTGTAGCTATTATTACATGAGTGATCGCCATTTGATTAAGTGTCCTGTTCGTTTTGCGATTTAACAACTCGGACTCGTTTGCTTGCTTACATAAATATCCTGGAAATATCCAATTGAATAGACTGAAAGGCTTCAGGATGAACTCTCCGCCCCTTCAGGTTTAAGGCTACTGTTCTTAACTGCTTCACAGCTCTGAGATGTCCTAAAGATGTTTTCGGGGGCTTTGAACACTAATCCCTTCTCCTATATATAATCACTCTATATTTTCAGTGAGGCAACAGAGTAACACAACCAGTGACGTCACTACGGTGTTTTGGCCGCGCCAAGATGGCCGCCAATTTTAGGCTCACCCGGTCAACTTCGAACGGCTGAAAAAGCAGTTTTCACTCACCGTATGCGAAAAAAAAGTTTGCAGTGTTTCCAAGTAAGGTTCAAACTTCATTATTAAGCAAAAATGTCACATGCGAAAATTTCGTTTCAGTAGCACTTTAAAGCGATATAGCAATTTTCTAAATTTATAAACACAAAAATGACACAATACAACCATATTCCAAACATGAGGTTAAAATATGAAAGAAACTTGAAATAACCTTTTTCCCATTAAATTTTATGAGACGAAACCAAGAAAGTGCAAAATTACAATGTGGTAGAGATAGAACACCTGCTAGTTATGCAACATTTTAGAGTGGTATACTTTAGGCGAGTGTGTATACCAAGAAAATATAAGTGACAAGTGGGACATTCCACAATTATACCATGAGAAAGGGTTACATAGCTATTTTATACCATGCCATAGAAAATACAGTAGCCAGATGGGAAGGTTGGGTGTGATGCAGTTAAATTGCACTGATCGATGGGAAGGTTTGGTGGAATACTGACAAATATACAACAGATTTCTTGCATTCTGATTGGCTGTTTTTTTTTCTATGGCATGGTATAAATACAATAGAATTATAACAATATTATAATCCATCAAATATTTCAACTGCATAGGATTGGTTTTATCATATGACCCAATATTCCCCAGCTAAAACTGGGGAATATCAGAGATTGTTATGCCTCCCAAATAACAATGATTAAGAGTGGGAAAATCATCAACAAATGTACAAACGATACGCAGTGTACATCTTGCCTAGCTGCTTCGTGGCATGTTTTTTATCCAAACCTTACTGCCTAGTGTACTTTTTGGATGGAGCCCACTATTCACAAAACAACTGACGATGCCACAGTGCACCGTTATGAATTTAAACATTCTGAGTCATCAAAGCAGCAAAACCTCTTGACACAACGCGTGCAAGTTCACTTGACATATGTAAATAGTGCCAAATTCAGAGAGTTAAACTAGGATGGCACATTATGCACAAAATATATGGGTCTAAATAGAAAGATGTGTTATGTCCCATTCAGACTAAAAGCTAAATAAACAAGACGCCAAAAGGCGATTCCGTGGGATGCCCGGGCTGGGAAGCGTAGCATTAGAATGAATTCTGAAGTTAAGTAAAGTGCCTCGATTAATCAGTTATATCGGCCATAAAAATCACTGAGGAAACGGTGTTGAAGAAACGGTCACTGTGCTTGTAGTGGAAAATAGCCTTGGCCGGCGGCAAGTTTAATACTGTGCGAGCAGAGTCTTCTTCAATTCCCCGGCTCCTATTTCCTCTTTGCAGGTGATCTACAAGATGGAACAAGAGTGTGCATGGTGTTTAGAAATGGCATCAAAACTGGCAGAAGTAATCTTGCAGCGTGAAAACTGGAATTTGTTTTTAGACCATTTCTCTTACGTTGAGATCGTGAGAACTGTGCTAGAAGATCTGAAGACATGAATGGTAACGCAACGTTTTAATTCTTTGAAGACTAAAATATTGTGAAGGGCTGTATTGCCGTCAATGGACGTAACGAATCTGCCAAAATACTGATAAAAAAATACTGGCTAAAATACTGATTGTCTGTTATATAATAAGAAGCTCTTTTGTATGAGAGAAGAACTGAGGTAGGCTCACTTGAGAGAAAAACGTAACGCACCGTAGCGCAACTGGTACATTCCCATTGATCGATGTGTGCTTGATTAATCAAAATAGCGAAAGGATTAAAGTTTCGATCCATCCCAGTCAGAAGCATGAGGAATTCCTCTTAACACTGATTTCCCTTTGTATTTATAAATGTTAACGGCGGAACACTGAAAATAAAATAAACATCGAATGGAATAAACCTTCTCGCAAACACTATTTACATGTGCGTTCTGGTAATCAGGCAAGCTCAATATATGTCAGCAAGAATACACAAAACTTTACAAATCACGCAGAATGATTGTCGACTCATGGATTGAATGAACTGCAAAAATTTCGATAGAGTAAAACTCTCGAGGCTTAAATGTCTTCAATTGCAAACCAACAAGTACTTGAGCCAATTTTTGAAATGATTGGTGTCGATGTTTTCCGTGATGGAATCCTTGATTTGTGAATACACTGATGCAATGCATATCTTGTGTCAAAGTTGCTTCAAACTTCTTACTTAGCCTAAGCGTTAAGCACGAAGGCCGGATGAACACGCAGGTCTGGTTGCTGAACTCGTAGTTTGGCAGGCTGATCATGAGTGAACAGTGAACTCGTTGTTTCGATGCGTAACACGAAACGCGGATGTTGTTCAATTTAATACACAACGTCGAAATGCCTTCTAAAATGTCTTACCTTCTGTTTATTTTCCCACGGTCCTTGCCAGCATCGCAGAATCGCAGAATGTTCCTTGCCAGAATCGCACAATGCTTCTGGAAATTACAGTCCTTGCGAGAGTCGCAGAATCGCAGAATGTTTGGAAATAAAAATAGTTTTAGCTGTCAATCAAATTTGCCGTTTTGCGTCGACGAAAAAAAAGAAACCCTACCGAAAACTTACCGTGGCCTGCCACAGGCATCCCACGGAATTATTATTAGAGAATAAGGTGAGCATAAAGTAAACAGTATTCTTCCATACATTTCCCACTTAAAAATCTAAAGGGCTTGTCTACCCTCTCACTTGCAGCAGTTAAACTCTCAAATACTGACACTTGAAAACAGAATTCCAACCCAAAAGGAATAAAAGCATACTAGCATAAAGCATAAGACCCAAGTGCGCATTGCGGACCTATTTTTGGTATAGTCTGATAGCCAGTCCTATAAGCTTTAATTTGATATAGGGGTTTAGATATTTATAGTTTAAACCGGACGCGCTACATCGCTTGCACGCGAGACACCCCTGAAGGTATACTGTAACCTTAAGAAAATAACAAACGCAAGTGAATACAATATTGACTTGTATAAGTAATCGGAAATTAAGAAAATGAACTGAAATAGAGAAAAAAAAGAACCTTCACGCAGTGGTATTCAAACTTTTCGTGTTCTGCTGGTAAATCGTTTTGCAGTGATACATTTTGTATTTCTCGTTAAACTGATTTTCTTAAATTATCTCCGTTTAAAAGAATTCATTGAGAACTTGTACCTTTTTTAGCACAATATCTCCAAAGATTTTCGAAGAGAGCTTACAGAATTCGGAAAATGAGTCCAAAAGGACAAATCGTTCCGAACATTATTGATCGACACCATGGGAGCGTGATTCTTCGAACTGTAAAACAGACATTTTAATCTATGAATTAACTAAACGATTTGATTTAAACCTCTCGTGATATTTGAAGCTTTTGTCAAATTACACATTCCTGAGGACTGGTGCAATTTTAATTTGAGGGAACTTTATATTTCAATTTCGAGATTTGATTGCCATTAAAACAAATCTTATCAAGCGTTCCTTCTGGTTTAATCAGTTTTTAACTTCAGTATTCTATCTTGAAATAAATAGCTCATGTAAATGCATGTGAGATATTTGTAATCTTTTATTTGAATAGTTGGATAATAACGAGCGATACTCAGTTTACTTGTGTCACCGGCATTGCTCTGTCTCGGGTCAAAGTACCTTGCAAGTGCGAGTTGGATACCAACCTCGTTACCAGGCTCTCTCTTCACTGCTTCCTTTGGTCGTTGGAAGAAAGACCCCGGTTGTGTTTGGTCACGTGACCACCCATAATCTGGGTGGCAGAGTGTAAGTACTTGGTGCAAGCACTATTTACCATATTTGGTAATTATCCGGACCATTACGTGAATGCCAATTTTGCTTACAGTTAATGAGTTTCAATACAGTTTTCTTCCGGTTAGCTTTCATTGGTACACGTGTATGTTAGGGGAAGTCTATATAAATTTATAGAACTAGACCAGAATGTTCAAAAGCCGGTTAATGCTAACCCAGAATTAAACGTTAACTGCAGCATTGTGTTCTCTTGTTTAAACATGTTTTTACCTCTAACGTTTGGTGTAGTTTGACGTTACTACAGCTTAAAACTGAAGGGCAAACAATGTAAACAGAACATCTCACCACAAGTTACAAAACTGAAATAAAAATTCTCACTAACCCTGGGTTAGCTTAATCAAGCGTTGAACAGCCCGGCCCTGTCCTCAGTGCAGTTTAAGAACTTAGGTTGTTCTTGAGTGTTGCATTAAGCATCCCTATTGCGCACGATTTTCGCGTTATTAGCGCGGCTAAGTGAAAGCGTGCATGTACACAACGAAAGAAACTTCCCTCAAGCAAAGCTCAATAGCGAAATAAAGACTTTTTGTCAACTCTGATCCAAGATGAACATTTTTGCCAGAAGCAGTCATATCAAATTGTCACCTTAAGACGATGCAATGTATCTATTGAGACTTTAATCTCAACTCCATGTGTTTGGTCACTGATATCCCGAAACGTAGCAGCATTCAGAAAAAGAAAAATGCACTTAATGGGTACCATAGCACTGATTTTTGACGCACCTTTGACGAGTTATGACTCTTAAACGAGCACCGTAACATATGTTTTTTATCGCAAATTTCGAATAACTGCATAATTAGAAACAACCACAAAAAATGTTGAAAAAAGTCTAACGTCAAGTGTTATTACTAGGGAATCACACTAAATTTGAGTATAACTACCCGGACCATCACGTGACTGCCTACACCAAGTAGTTATATTTTGAGGATTAGTTTCTTGATTCTTTGAATTCGGAGGTATTTACATATTTTTTCTTTGTGCGGTATTTTGGATGTTAAAAAGTGTTTCTGTCACTTGGCCGATTAGTCAAGCATTCTGATCTGCACTTGATTTACAGCAGTTGAAAATGATTTACGGTTTGTTGACACAAAGGTCGGGACCAATTGAGTTGGTACCTGTGACTAGATTTTGAAGCAAAAATGGCCACTTCACACGATTGAACTTGTCCCTGCGACTTGATGCAGGGACTAGTCCCCTCGTGTGTGTCGACCTTAAGCCTGCACTTGTATTAGTTCCTATCGAGCTACCTGTAAATAAATAAATAAAATAAATAAAAATCTGTATCAACTTTACTGGTAAGTCTATATTTAGAACTTTGAAGATGTCTAAACACTATTCCTTGGTCCAGAATTATGTTTCGCAAAATGGTAAATAAAACATCGCTTTATATAGTGAACAATGTGCCGTGAAGTTACTTTAGGCAACATGAAACAGCGGAACAGTTTCACTTCTTAATAATTCGACCGGCTGAAATTGAAATCGTATTGATAGTTCAATACACTGGATATATGTAAATACATTTCGTTCGATCTGTATGAAGCTTAGAATACTGGAGAACTTCAAAGGTGTATTTGCCGATGTGTGGTTTATCAAAGCGATGACCAGCGGCGATGGCCTTTCTTTCGCTTCAGTTGAGATCGACAGAAATTATTCGTTGACTCTACCCTAGTGAAAAAGTTTGCCTCACAGGTGGTCACGTGACCAGCCGCAACCAGGGTCTTTCTCCCAACGACCAAAGGAGGCAGAGGAGATAGAGCCCAGGGAATGAGGTTGATGAGATGCCAATCAAGCTTCGCCGAATAAAGTCAACGTTGCTTAAATTCTTCTGTTTCTTCGTCGACCTTCACAAGATACATTGACTTCTACAGCGGGAAACTTTCCAAGGAAGAAGTTGGATTTGCGTTTGGCTAAATTTGCGTGTTTCGCTTCGAGCGAAAACATGTTGTTGAGTGACAAGTATTCTTAGAACATTTTAGTCAGACTAGACAAAGTTTAAAAATTTAAACCTGTTTAAATTTCAGTATTCTTATATATATTTCAGTGTTTTTTTTTGCTTCAAGATTTCTGTTTCCGTATTTGGATTCAAAATTGTAGTATCTCCATTTTAGATTAACGCTTTTAGGTACAAAATATGGGTATCCACCCTTTGGTTAAAAATTCCATTAACTACATTTAAGTTTTAGAACACATATTTATCTGGGTTCAAAAATTTTCGCCGGAAATTCCAGGACCCACATCTCGAATCAAAATTTCAGTATTTGTTTCCAATTTCAATATCTATATTTAAGGTTTTGTCGCGTAAATGAAATATATTCGATTCTGATTAATGATTGGCTTAAGAGATGCGCCACTTGTTTCAAAATTCATTCTTTTTGTCGCAGTGTTAAAATGCATACATTTCACGTGAAACGAGCTCGAATGGCATTGAAATGAAGACATGTCGGGCCATATCGTGTGAAATCATTCTCAACCCCAGAGTTCTTCTATTTTGCGCGAAGGATCTGGGGTCGAGGATGGTGTTGACGCTTATATTAATCACTGTCCTAACGGAGAATTAGTTTGGCGATCAAATAAGATCAAAAATTGTTTGGTGACCGAACAATTTCCGGCTTGGACCGTGTCTAATAAATATTGACATGACGGCGACAAAATGTATGATCAAACATTTTAAAACATTTAAAACACGTTTGATACCATTTAGCCACTCTGTAAAACATCAGCTAAATTGGTCACAAAACCATATCAAACTTATTGCCCTTCAAGGTGAACATTTGCTTCCACTGGCGTCCAGGATAGCGCGGACAAAAGTTTTCGTTACTGCGCTTGCGCATTAATATCTCACTGAGCAAGGCTGGGAAAGTAATGTTTAACTGGGTAGAAAATAAATAAACATGTCGGCCAGAGCGAAGAGAGAATCTGCAGCGCTAAAACGGTATGTGGACGAGGTTTTGTTAGAAATGTCATCCAAAAAAAAAAAACTGATCGTAAACTTTATTCTGTCGTTGTGACAGACGTGGAAAAGATCGGAAAGCGAATGAAAATTCACTATGTAATATATAGCGAACGGTACAACGAGTGGCAGCCATACGATACTGAGGATAGCAACCCTCCTTTCCAGCGGATGGAATCTCTTCGTATTCCTTCTAGTACTTCGCTTGAGGGCCGTACGGAATTAGTCCATGGAGAACTGTATCGTGCAATAAAAAGAAAATTGTATTTTGGCCAAAAGGATGATCCAACAACCCGTGTTGAAATTCGAATTGATCAGGATGTGTTTGATGAAGGACTGGCATAAGCACGGAAGCCAAGGAAAGAAAGAGGCAAGATTGTCTATCGAATCGACTCCAAGAAGGATTTAAACCACTTCGGTTATCACATTTACTTACTTGTTTATTTCGTTACTAAACCAAGGCAATTTATCCCCTTTGGGCCACTTGTTTCTTCGCCAAAATCGTCTTACGCATCTACCGCCATCGCGAGAAGGGCCAGCGAGGACAAAATCACCAGCCCGTAAACTTTGAGCCCCATTTTCCGAACCCAAACAATAATCAAACCTCATGTATTATACATCAAATTGCGCCAAATTTATTCCTCTTTTCATATTTTGCGGTAATGACCAGTTTTAAGCATGCGCCTTAAAGTTCTATCCCCAGACTCTTCAACCAGTGCTTGAATGTGGCATGAACGCCTCTTTAAAATACGTGAATCACTAGCCAAAAGCCGTAAAATTCCGAACGAAATATTTTAATAATCGCCTTCAAATGCAGTGGTATAGAAAGCCTATGTACATTAGTTTCCTAAACTTAAGGTAAGAAAGATAGCGACTCAAACGGAATACTCGAAAAAGAATAAAATGTTCGAAAATTAGCGTGGTTTTGACTGACCCCGGACTGCGTGACAAGTCACGAAAATCTGTAGAGGCAGATGTTAACCGTAAGTTTGATATGAATGCTTGATAGCGTTTGGACGCCACATACACATAGTTCGAACACTGAAATCTTTGGGCATCAGGTCGAAAATAACTTTTTGATAAAAAGTATGAGTTTTGCGCCACGAGAGACCAACTTTCGGTTTATAGTTTTTCGAGCTGACACTGAGCACAGGAAATGCAGTGCAATTTTCTGTTTGTTCATATTTTTGTTCATAGCAATAAACTTTTCCACCGGTTTAAGAATGGCCCCGAAACGAAAGTAAGAAAATGTTGTCGTTTTACAGAGGATATCGAGGCAAAAAAATGAGAAAAAACTGGAAGTTTCAAGTTTCAAGTTTTTTTAATGTCCTCTGAAAAGTTAATTTGTCGATAACGCAAGGAAACTGAATGAACCCATTCAAGAACTGATCCGACCCGAATCTCGAAAACATCGACAAAACAATAGAAAACTAGAGACGAACTAAACAAGGATCATACGTTCCAACAACGAAACTGAGTAATTTGGAACATAGTCTAAGAGAACTACAGTGGCCCATTTACCACCAATCAAAGACCAAAACTGAACTATCCGTCAGTTTGCTCAACACAACAGATCTACGACACAAACAGGGGCACCCAACGAGAATATAGTTCAAAACCACTTAAACATAGCATTGTTAAACGTGTTTTAGTATTTAAACGGTGAATGTGGGCATATTTTTATCCCCCATAAATTTTTCATCTGTTCGGATTTCCTAGCTGAAAGTCCAGTGATCCGAAAATTATAGGGATCAAACCTTACCTGTTCGAAAATTTCAGCCAGAAAAAAGGTTCCCGAAAATTCTAGGTGACCTTTTTAGGGTAAAAATCCGTTGAAAATGGGCAATTTTACCATTTTTTAGATGTTCGAAAATCCTAGGAGAGGCAGGCAAGTAAGTAATTTTACAACAATATGTTCCGAAAATTCTAGATCTCAAATCGTCTTCCGAACAGATATTTTTCCGAAAACTGTCGTTGGGTGCCCCTGCACAAAGACAAGTACTCAAAGGCATGGCTGGCTGAAAGGAAAACTTGGAAAGTATACATCTGAATCTCTGCTCTATATACAGTCTAGCGGCTAAAACTTATTGCTTTAAAAATTAGACCAGAACACTACACGATGTGTATTGAAGAAATCTCAGTATGCAGAGATAAGAAATAAAGTTATATTTGTTTGAAGAGGACTGTCTGGGATGGCGAGTTTTTCGGAGCTATAACTTTTTCCAGCTTCAGGATGTAAAAACTTTTCTTTGCTTGATCCCTTAGCACAATTATTTCTCGGCTTTTGCAGCGCAGGATTTTTTTTAGTAATCACCTTGCCTAACGCCCCATCGCCCCTACTTTCTCAAGATAATTCCCACCTATAAATCACACAGATCAGCTGCCTAATTTAAACAACATTTATTCTCAACAGCAGTCTCCGTTAAGTTTCAGAATACTGAACGCGTTTGTCGTAGCGTGTTCCCCGCATTACTCTGTCGTGAAGTGCAATTAATTCAACATAGTTGTTTCGCCAAGCTGACTAGTGAGTCTTCCGATCTGGGAATAGTGCTGTATGAAGTATAACTCAAATGTTTAATCCAATGTTCCAGATATGTAGCATCAATGAAATGAGAAAGTGATTAAACAAAGCAAAAGGATCAACCTTTTATAAAGTTACATAAATCTTATTCCAGATTACAAATCTTCTCATGAATTGTGACCCGCCAGGAAAAGATTATCTATGGACGAGGAGAACATCATGACAGCAATATCACGTATCCAAATGGCTGCAAACGTTTAAAACTGACAGCTTTTCCACAAGGTTTTCTTTTCAGTTTTAGCACTGTAGCGAAGGCGAAATGGACGGTGACGGGTGATCAAATCGCTTTGATTCGATACCAATGCTAAGGATAGATCAAACCAGTGGTATTTACACATTATTTGACGGGAAAACAAGGTGAGTATTGAACTAAGCAAGCGATGACACTGGTTTCGGGTAAATGGAGTTAAAAAACACAACAAATGCCACAAACAACTCAAAATTTCTTAACATACCTAGTGTTTTGTCAATTCTAATGAAGAGACCTCTCAAAGCAGATTCTCTTGAGCAGCGAATGCTCAAGAAAATCTTCCAGGACCTGAAATGGAGCCAGCTGAATTGTAACGTGCCAAGAAATACTCAACCAGTTGCACTTTGTTCAAGATTCTTTTTTGCTGTGAATATAGCTGATGTCGATTGGATCAACTTGTTGTGGTTGATGTATACTTTTATCTATGAAACTGAATATCAAACAAAATGTGGCCCAACTAAACTCTGACGAAATACTGAAAAATTCTGTTTAAAACTAAAAGATCATTGGCTTAGTAAACTTCAGAAAGTGAAATGTAAACAACTGGAATCTCAGACATAATCAGAACACTTAACCTAAATCGGTCACCGAAGCCTAAATCAAAAGCAGAAATCACCAATAAAATACCAAAATCTGAATTTTAACCTCAATATGAAAACGAATGTGAGGTCGAAAACTCCACGGTACAATCTAACTTTTCAAATGAAATGTCTCAAAATGGCAAAAACTGGCAATAAAAGGCATCATGTAAAAAATAGAGTGGCAAGAAAACAAAATTTCACTGAAACCCTATGATTTAAACTTTCAGTATCTGCATATGTTAATGTGATGTCGAGAGGTTATCCGAAAACTCTCCTAGTAGTCACGAGATCGAGTTTCCTTCCCAGAGCCCTCGCTCATCCCTCCGAGAATTTCCGGGTTGAGGTTGGTATGAAACGTGACTCCATCATAAGATTATTGATAATGGAAAAGGGGATTGTTTGCGTGGAGTGCCACCTCTTAATACTTTTCCCCTTTTTCAGCTCCATAGGAATTTTTTTCAAGTGTTCTCTCATTTTTCAAATCCAAATGAGTACTCTTCTACACAGATATGTCCAGAAATGCAGGTTAATGAGATACATACTCCTTATGATAAGAATCACAAAGTGTCCCATAGCCAGAAATTCCGAACCGTAACCCCCCGCGAAGCGTGACGAAACACTGCCATGTGCTCTGCTCTTATTTATAGGAAAATGTATAGAAATGATCGTTCAATCGATCCCTAAAGAAATTAAGGCGGTTGAGTTTCTTTGCTCGCATCCAAAGTTCTTTCGTTGTGGTAATACCTTTAATTTGGAAGTGGTTCGTGCGGAAGTACTATAATTCTTGCGGTTTCTGCTTTTGAACAATCGCACAATAATTACAAGGATCCACCATACTAACCTTTTAATTTCATGCAAACCATTGACTCTTTTTGAAAGCTTCTTCATCTTGCTAATGAATGGAATCATGCACTCGAATGTGGAACTTCAAGAACACATGTAGTGCTTTCAATGTCCATAATATTTGGCCCTCTTCGAGCTGGATATCTTGCGGTTTTTTCATTTAAAGACGCTTGAATTTCCCGAAAATTTCTCCGCTTTGTCTGCACGGTTTACATAATTGCTCGCACCAAACAGTCGATGTACGCGAGCTGTTTTCTCCGCTTCAAGTGTACTTTTCATAACTAAATTTCACCGCCATTTTGAATATGCTTGAAGCTATCTTCCAGGCTTCTTTTGGCAATTTTTTGAAGGAGATAGAGCCTGGGACTTGGATTCCCTTGGGTGTTTTCGTACTGCGTGACATAACAGTCACCGATCGAAAATGATTCTCGATCTGATTCACGGCTACTCAAAACCGCTTGAAAAGCCTTCTTATTCATACAAAGTCGAAAGGGAGAACAGAGGAGACTATCGGTAGAGTTTTTAAACAGCTTATTTTGGTGAAATTATCTTTGACCTGCAATAATAAATTCGAAATAATCTTTATGTTCTGCGAGCTCAAAGTTTGCTTGCCGGCAACGGTGCTGGCGTGACTTGTTTACGAGAAAGCCGTGAGCCAATCACAACATTGAATGTAGCGACCTATGTAACGCCTCTCATGGTTCGGAATTTCTGGCTATGTCTTTCCTAAAAAGTCACCAAAACACACATAAGTCTGTCAAATATGAAGTAATATGAAAATGACACTGTGATACTTCTTCATAAGTAGCATAGCCTGCATCTCTGGACATCAATGCGTCTGCGCTAAAAAGCAGAACTGAGTTTACAACAAGAGTACCAGTCGAAAACCTGTCTCATCGAAACCACCCAAAATAGAACGGAATCTAAAACGTACGTCCAAAATGGAATGGGACAAAGAAAATGTTTAAACAAGTTGAACATTATGCCTGAATACTAAAACATGAGATTTGAAACGAAAATGTCCATGACATCATCATTAACACCAAAAACTGAAATTTCTAACTTTGTACTAAAGGCTTCCTTCATCTGTGCATTCAAATCAGTTTTAACGCTTTCTCTATCATAATTTTTTAAACACACAGCGGAAACAGGTTTATAAGTTGAACATTGTTGTAAGTTAATTTAGTATAATTTCCAGAGGTGAATGCAAGAATTGGACATTCTGATTAGTCGAAAAGCTCGTTATGTGACGTATATCCACTACCATCTTGGTTTGAGCCCTCTGAGAGGGCTTTCAGCGGCCATTTTAGGGCACATTTTTAACAATTTTCCATACAAGGTAAAAATTATAAATCCAGGTAAAAACCTTTATCCAGTATCCACTTCTCGACCCAAAATTTCAGTATTTGTGTTTAAGGTTTCAGTTTCAATATCTATATTTAAGGTTTTGTCACGTAAATAAAATATTCTTGATTCTGATTAATGATTGGCCAAGAGCACTGAGGCTATGATGCGCCATTTGTTTCAGAATTCATCCTTTTTCTCTCAGAATAGAGAGATTAAGCTTGACGTTACGCCAGACGGCAAACGGCAAAAATGAAACTTTTGCCTTCTGTCTTTAGCTCTTTGAACGGTAGAGTAAAAATATTTGTATTTGTGGTGAATAGTAACAGACATTTTTCTCTTTCTTTGCGATTTAATTAAAGATTAGAAGAAAAGAACACAAACTCAGAGGTCATCTTTGCCGTTTGCCGTCTGCCGTAAACGCCATGCTTAAACTCACTACTATCGAAGGTTGTAATGTATTCATCTAAACTCTCGAACTTTCAAATTTTAATTTAAGATCATTTCATCATCTTGTATGTCAGGTAAATAATCTTATATCACCTTTAGCCCCCAGAGGTTAGTGCGCCTGCATTTGTTTGAGGAATATGTTCCCATTTTTCCCACTGAGGTTTTGGGTTTTCGTATCAGGCGGTTGAACAAGCTTTATTGCCTGAATGGTATTCACTTTCACGTGTCCCTTGTAACTCTTCTCTTATTTGACCTTTGTAACGATACTCGGACGGCGCTAGACACGCCGGCTCGCAGTTGGAGCTGCACACCCAGCAGAACACAGTTCGAGCTGCACACCCATTCCAGTGTATCAGTCACGAATATAAATAAGATTGAACACATATCGTGTGAAATCATCTTGACCCGGCAGAGCTCTTCTATTTTTTACGCGATGGGTCTGGGGTCGAAAATGGTGGGATGCTATATGACGCGCTGTCCTAACGGGGAATGTTTGGCGATCAAATATTAAAGATCATGAAACATTAATTGATGACCAAACAATTTCCCGTTTGCATACCTTGCTTGATCGGTTTGGACCGTGTATAATAAATATTGACATAACGGCGACAAACATATGATCAAACATTTTAAAACATTTAAAACATGTTTGATACCTATTGGCCACTCTGTACATCATCAACAAATTTGGTCAGGATACAATACTTGTTTATGTTTGGTCGCCAAACATTTCCCCATACACATACACAATGTCCGAAGATTGTACTACATACACTGAAATTTTTGGGCAGAGGGGTCGAAAAAGAACTTTGTGTGAAAAAGTATGAATTTTGATCTGTAGCGCCACGAGAGACCAACTTTCGGTTTATAGATTCCCGAGGTGACACTGAGCACAGGAAATGTAGTACAGTTTTATGTTTGTTTATATGTTTGTTCATAGCGCACAACAAACTTTTCCACCGGTTTAAAAATGGCTCCGAAACGAAACGAAGAAAATGCTTTTGTTTTCAGAGGACAACGAGACAAAAAAGAGGAAAAACTGGAAAATGTCCTCTGAAAAGTTAATTTGTCGACAACGCAAGGAAACAATCATTTTTTTTGCAAACTTCAGGATGTGAAAACTTTCCTTTGCCTTGATACCTAAATTTTTTCCTTGGCTTCCTTAGCACAATTATTTATCGGGTTTTGCAGCGCAGGATTTTTTTTAGTAATCACCTAGCCTAACGCCCCATCGCCCCTACTTTCTCAAAAGATAATTGCCCAACTATAAATAACAACAGATAAGCTGCCTAATTTAAACAAAAAGTTTCTCAGCGCAGTTCAGTTTCCAGTTTAGCAGTTTCAGAAACTGAAACACGCTGTACGTAGCGTGTTGCACGCATTACTCTGTCAGTGAAGTACAATTCAACATTGTTGTTGACCAAGCTGACTATACGAAGGTCTTCCGATCTGGGAATAGTTTTTTTCTGGCGCTTTGCTGTATGAGTAAATTTGAAATGTTAATCAATGTTTAATTAAATACATATGTAACCTCACTGAAATGAAAAAGAGACACAACAAAGCAAAGGAACTTGTCAACCTTTATAAAGTTACAGTAATCTTATTCCAGAATTCAATCTTCTCATGGAGTTGTGTACCCGCTGATGAGAAAATCATGCCAGCAATATCACGTATCCCGGCAAATGGCTTGAAACGTTTAAAGCTCACAGCTTTTCCACAAGGTTTTCTTTTCAGATTTATTTAGAACTGTAGTGAAGACGAAATGGTCGATGACGGGTGATGAAATCGCTTTGATTCGGTATCAGTACTGAAAGTCGTTCTAACCGGTACCATTTAGACATTATTTGGCGAGAAAACGAGGTCAGCATCGAAATAAGCAAGCGATGACACTGGTGTCAAGTAAATGAAATTACAAAACACAAGAAATGCCACAAACAAAACAGAATTTTTAAACATACCCAGTGTTTTGTCAATTCCGAAGAAGAGACCTCTCAAGGCAGATTCTCTTGAGCAGCGAATGCTCGAGAAAATCTGCCAGGACCTGAAATGAAGCCAGCTGAATTGTAACGTGCCAAGACTGAAATACTCAACCCGTTGAACTTTGTTCAAGATTCTTTTTGCTGTGAATATAGCTGATGTCGATTGGATCAATTTGTTGTGGGTGATGTATACTTTTATCTATAAAACTGAAATATCAATCAAAATGTGAGCCAACTAAAATCGCTGCCGAAATAATGAAAAATTCTATTTAAAACTAAAAGCTCATAGGCTAAACTTCAGAAAGTGAAATGTAAACAACTGGAATCTTAGACCCAATCAGAACACTAAACTTAGATTGATCAGCGAAGCTTAACTCAAAAGCAGAAATCACCAAATAAAATACCAAAATCTGAATCTTAACCTCAATATGAAAACGAATGTGAGGTCGAAAACTCCACGGTACAATCTAACTTTCCAAATGAAATGTCGCAAAATGACAAAAACTGGCAATTAAAGGCATCATGTAAAAGATACAAACAGTAACAAGAAAACAAAATTTCAAACTCCCTGCTTAAAACTTTCAGTATCTGCACGTGTTAATGTGGGGTCGAGAGGTTATACGAAACCTTTTCTTGTAGTCACGAGATTGAGTTTCGTTCCCAGAGCCTTCACTCCTCCCTATTGTTGCTGACCAGTTGAATGAAAGATTGTCGAGTATTTCCGGGTACGAAATGGGTGTGAAATGTGACTCAATCATTAGATTATTGATGGAAAATGGGGTTGTTTGGCAGCCTCTTAATACTTTTCCCTGTTTTCAGCTCTACACTGAGGAATGTTTTTTCATATCTTCTGTTATTTTCAAATCCAACTGAGTACACTTCTACCCTAAAAAGCAGAAGTTTGCAACAAGAGTACCAGTTAATCCAAAATGAAATGGTACAAAGAAAATGTTTAAAGAACATTATGCTTGAATACTAAAAGATAAGATGGAAACGAAAATGTCCATGACATCATCATTAAAGCCAAAAACTGAAATTTCCAACTTTGTACTAAAGGCTTCCTTCATCTGTGAACTCAGATCAGTATTAATTTCTTTAGCATAATTTTTATACACGCGGCGTTCATGGAAATCAGGTTTATAAGTTTAATATTGATGCAGGTTAATATGATATTAGGATTTGAATTTTAGATTTAGAATCTTAGGTATTTAATTGGAATTTATTGTAGGCATGCCGGGCTGGAAGGAAAACTTGGAAAGCATACTGTTGAATCTCTACTCTGTACACAGGCTAGCGGCAGCTAAAACGTGGTTTAAAAACTAGACCAGAGCACTACACGATACGTGTTGAAGCAATCTCAAAATGCCGACATAAGAAATAAAGTCTTATATATTTGAAGAGGACTGTCAGGGACGGGGATTTTTTCGGAGCAATCATTTTTTCCAACTTCAGGATGCGAAAACTTTTCTTTGCCTTAATCCCTAAATTTCTATCTTGGCTTGCTTAGCGTAATTACTTCTCGGCTAGTGCAGCGCAGGATGTTTTGAGTATTCACCTTGCCTAACGCCCCATCACCCCTACTTTCCGAAAAGATAATTGCCCAATTGTAACTAACGACAAAAAAAAGTTGCGTAATTTAAACAAACATTTTCTCAAAGCAGTTTTCTAGTTAAGTTTCAAAAACTGAAACACGCTGTACTTAGCGTGTTCCCCGCAATACTCTGTCAGTGAAGTACAATTCAACATAATTGTTTTGCCAAGCTGACTATGTGAAGATCTTCCGGTCTGGGAATAGTGTTTTGCGTCACTTTGTTGTATGAATAAACTCAAAATGTTAATCATTGTTCAAATACATATGTAACCTCACTGAAATGAAAAAGAGGTCAAACAAAGCTAATCAAAGGAATCAACCTTTATAAAAGTTACAGTAATCTTATTCCAGAATTCAATCTTATCAATGAATTGTGTATGCACCAAAAAGATAATCTGTGGAAGATGAGAAAATCATGCCAGCAATATCACGTATCCAAATGACTGTAAACGTTTAAAACTCACAGCTTTTCTACAAGGTTTCCATTTCAGATTTATTTAGAACTGTAGTGAAGACGAAATGATCGGTGACGTGTGCTCAAATCGCTTTGATTCGATACCAATACTGAGAATCGTTCAAACCAGTGCTATTTACACATTATTTAACGGGAAAATAAGGTCAGCATCGAACTAAGCAAGCGTTGACAGTGGTTTCAAGAGAATGAAGTTACAAAACACAATAAATGCCACAAACAACCTCATAAAAGTTTTAAACATACCCAGTGGTTGTCAATTCCGATGAAGAGACCTCTCAAGACAGATTCTCTTGAGCAGCGGATGCTCGAGAAAATCTGCCAGGACCTGAAATGAAACCAGCTGAATTGTAACGTGTCAAGAAATACTCAACCAGTTGAACTTTGTTTAAGATTGTTTTTGCTGTGAATATAGCTGATGTGATTGCATCAACTTGTTGTGGTTGATGTGTACTTTTAGTTATAAAAATCAAATATCAAACAAAGTGTGGCCCAACTAAACTCTCTGACGAAATACTGAAAAATTCTATTTAAAACTAAAAGCGCATTGGCTCAGTAAACTTCAGAAAGTGAAATGTAAACAACTGGAATCTCAGACCTAATCAGAACACGAAACCTAAATCGGTCACTGGAGCTTAAATCCAATTCAGAAATCACCAATAAAAGACGAAAATCTGAATCTTAACCTCAATATGAAAACGAATGTGAGGTCGAAAACTCCACGGTACATGCAATCTCACTTTCCAAATGAAATGTCTCAATATGACAAAGACTGGCAATTAAAGGCATCATGTCAAAAATACAAGCAGTGGCAGGAAAATTTTAAACTCAATGATAAAACCTTTCAGTATCTGCACATGTTAATGTGGCGTCACTTCTCCTTGTTGCTGACCGTCGAATAAAAGATTTTCGAGTATTTTCGGGCACGAGATTGGCGTGAGTCGGGACTCAATCATAAGTTTATTGATGGAAAAGGGGATTGTTTCGCAGCCTCTTAATACTTTTTCTTGTTTTCAGCTCTACAGGAACTTTTTTTCATGTTTTTTTCCCATTTTCAAATCCAACGGAGTACTCTTCTACCCTAAAAGGCAAAAGTTTACAACAAGAGTACCAGTTAAAAACCTATCCCATCGAAACCATCAAAACAGAACGGAATCTAAAACGTACGTGCAAAATGGAATGGTACGAAAAAAATGTTTAAACAACATTATGCCTGAATGCTAAAACATAAGATTTGAAACGAAAATGTCCATGACATCATCATTAAAACCAAAAACTGAAATTTCTAACTTTGTACTAAAAGCTTCCTTCATCTGTGCACTTACATTTAAAGTTGTGGTTTAAATCAACCAATCACAACATTGGTATCAATTACCATAGAAACAAGTGTACAAACTCCAAAATTAGGGCTTTCTTTAAAATGGAGAATTTTTTTCCCCTTCAACAATGATTATATTTTAGAAGACAGCAGTGATTTATTTTATCCTATGGCAGAAATGTGTATGCAAACTATCCAGACGAGTTCCTTTGTGGATATGTTGACATGTTCAGATGAAGTTCAGCCCTCCAGAGCATTGTTTTATATCGCTTCGCAACAACCGCGGCAAACGGAGGTAAACTTCCACCCGACTGTAATACCACTGCACAGTACGCTAGTATTTCCTCCCTCGAAATTCCTCATTTTGTTCAACAAAGTCAAAATACAAGAACAATGGCAGTAGATCGACCAAGCTAAGCCAGACGCAGATAACAACGGAAGTCATGCAGACCTATGACCTCTTAAATTTGCCGTAGCACGATCTAATGGGTCTAGTGTTTCTCCTTATAACACAATACGAAATGCCCTTCATAAACAAGAGTAAAGCGACTAAAGGTCGAAAGACCAAAAAATAAACGGCACATGCACAAATGCCACGAACCGTAGGAGTCGTGTTTGGCCTGTCTATTTTATTTACTAAATATGAGAAATAAAACCACCCATCTACTCGACTCAATGATAAATTCACACCACAACCGAAACACACCATTTTTTCCATCACCAAATGGGGGGGGGGGGGGGGGGGGGAAGGGGTGGTCCTAATTTTTCATTTATTGTGTCCTTGATTGTACTCAATATTAATAACAACTTCTAAAATGAGTGTCATTGCAGTCTTCAATATCCAACATCCTTTCAATCAATAGAAAATACATGCAAGCTGACCCTTGAGAGTGGAAAAACATAACAAGCCTGCGCAAGTTTTCCGCTGCTCACCAGTCTCCCCAGTTTGAAATAATGACAGGAATTTTGTTGATCTTGTTAACAAAAGAAGCTATGAACTTTCTTTGCATTTTATTTTTAATTTTCCAGGTATCAACATTCTAAGGTCACTAATGGAAAGCTAGTGTATTATTTTGCTGGGGATACATTTTAAACATTCCCTGAAGAATTCAGACCATGCCTGACAAAATATTGGAAAATAATAACGGTTAAGCCAAACCGTACGGTCAGCCTTTCTGTGTTCAGTTTCTTCAATTATTTTTCAGGCAAACTTAAATTAAACAAAGCTTCTGAACCGTCTATTGACCTGCAGTACATGAGAAATTTTGATGCGAGGACACATTTTTCCCACAAACCCTCTTTACATGTTGTATCAACATAAACAAACCACCGAACACATAAACAAGAGAGCCTCTCAGCAGGCATAAGGAAGACTTCTTTTCGTAACAGTGAAATGCCAAAAAAATTCATGCATGCCCAAGTATAAATGAATCAACTGACCACATGATCACATACATTATTACTCTCTGCTGTTCTTTCAAAGTCTCTCTGACCATTGCGAATATTGCAGCTTGCATTGTTAACCAAGACCACAAGTAGAGCTAAGTTTATGACCCCTGACCTTGCCCCTGACCCTACTCCAGAAAAATCAACCCAGGCCCCCCAGTGGGAAAAAAATTAAGTCAGTTGCCTCAAGCGCGAAATCAAACTGAGTTCGAGCTCTCAAAACACAAGGGCCGGGAAGCCCTCGTCTTGGCTGATCAGAGGGCCCACTAAAAATTGAAGTTATTATTTCTCCTCGGAGTAGATTAGCTAAACTCGAGGAATATTGTTCGCAGACTTACCCCGGTTATTGGCCACGTCCTTTTCGAACGGCGAGCAACGGGCCGTTCAAGGAATTCTGAAGTGTAGTCTTGCCAAGATGTGAGCGTGACAACACGGCAAGCAAACCAAATGAAGAAGCCACCACTTTCAATCCACGATAAATCAGAAGCAGATAAATGAAGCAGCCGGCAAGGCAGGATCCAATTCCTACTCACGCAACTTGTTCTTGAAAACAATCGCTCTTTTCTTCCAAAAGACATCCGTATCGGGATTGTGATGCAAACACGTTCGTTTACGACGCACGCACACGAGTAAGTAAGTAAGTAAGTAAGTAAGTAAGTAAGTAAGTAAGTAAGTAAGTAAGTAAGTAAGTAAGTAAGTAAGTAAGTAAGTAAGTAAGTAAGTAAGTAAGTAAGTAAGACTTTATTTAACGAGGGTAACATATAACAGTAATAAAACTGATAAACTAATGGCCCTCAAAAATTAAAATTTGAAAAAGAAAACACAAACCTATATACGTCATAAAGTATTGTTACACCAGTTTTTTTTTTTCGAAGTAAGATCTAGATTAATGCCGCGAACAAAAACATAAAATCTCTCCCTTGCATTCGCGCCATCTTCGACCGAAGAGACCGAAGGTCAACTGTGAGTTCTCTGGGTCGAGGCTGAACGTCATGTTCGCTGTCACGAGAAACCAGATGCTTAGTCAAAATAGCAACACTTTCCAGACGCCGACGATAAGCGACTTGACAGTGACTGAAACCGCAGACGACAGATTATAACGCCTGCCTCAACCGCAAAACGAAAATCGCCGCGGGAGAACGTACTTACAGTAGTGATCACTTGTGTCTTCTCATGATCGGACGGAGAAATTTCAGAAATAAATAATAGTAAAACCGCAGCTTCCAAAAACATCGCTCGAGCAACTAATTCATGAATGGCAGAATAGGTAGAATGTTGTAAAGCCAAAAAACATTAATGCATTAAACTGCCAGTGAAAGACGAGAATTATTTGACATTGCTACTGCATACGTACCTATACAATCCAGCTCGACATCTGCGATTTCTTCAATATTCCCTTTGCACAGTTCGGTGCCTGCAGCTTCAGCAAATCCGCCAGCTGTAGGAGAATGTTCGACCAGCAGTTTTAATCAGTTCATTAAAGAATGTGGCAGAATTCACCGGTATGCCATCGTCCAAGTACAGCATGGCTTTAAAAATCTCTCGGCGGCATATTAAAATTTAAACAGTTTAGTGTTTAAAAAACACCAGCAACTTAAGAAAGTCCCCTCCCGAAAAGCCAAGGAAACCGCGAAGAATCATTATTGACTCTGGCGCTGATGTTCACGGCTTGAAGTGAGCTGTCTATCGACTGAGCTTAAAAACCTTGAATTTTGCAGGAAAAACTGCCTTGGCAAGCGTTCGGAATTTTAACCAAATTCTGCAAAGTTCTGCGCAGTCTAGTTGTGTGTTTTTCATGCGTGGTTGCGTTTTTGAGTGACATACGACTTGTTTTTCACTGGTCACTTGGCAACCAGCAAATCCATTTTGACTGTTGTCAATTTCAGAGCGACATGGAATGCAAATTGTCCCTTTCTTCTATAACTTGGCTATTCTTCTTTTCCCGGAAATTGTAATTTTTATGATTAATTGGTAATAAGACTTCGTGTCATCCAATTCAGTTTGTAATCATACTCGTGATAAACAAATCGGACTCCCGCGATTTTGTTATCACCCGTATGATTACAGACCGAATTTGACTCCACTCAGTCCTATTACCATGAGGCCTCATTACCAGAGGCCCCTTAGTACTACTGAAAGTTGAGATAAGACCTGGCATGATGGGGCAACTATTGGGTGTAGCAAATTACTGCAGAGTAACATGTCTTGGCAAACTACATGTACAGTACATACAGGCTTGGTAATTCTTTTTGTTTTTCTCAGGAAAACAGTTCAGCTTTGTCAAAAAGCTGAAAAAGGTGGTGTGGTCTGGATAACTGTTCATGGCAGAACAACTAAACAGAGAGGTGAACCAGCCAACTGGGACACTATTAGACTGGTATTGAATATAAAATAAGCATGCATAATTCCCATGAATGGGCGTACAATTTTATTAATGATAACACTTCAAGTGGTATTAATTTTGATAATTCTTTGAAAATTGCAGGAGCCTTTTAGGCCAATGCAACTTGAAAGGATTTCAAACATGACAAACAGTGCAAATCCTAAATTGCGCGTCAATGAGCTTTCATACGTTTATTTACGTGTACAATTACTCTTAGAAAATTATGAACATGCCTGCAAAGTACGTTGGAAACTAAAAATAAATTTACTACATTCAGCAAATAAAAGTTGAATAATTTTATCAGTCATGGGAACTTGCATTTTTGGCTTGGGAAAGTTTAGCTCACCGTCAAAGTCTTAATCATTCACAGCAGCGTATAATTTTCATGTATGCTGGGGACACAACGTGGTTCCAACATGTAAGTCTATGGCTGGAACCCTTGAGTGTGACCATTCAGTTGAAAGTTATTGAGCAGTACTTCCTTGTGGTACTGTTTATTATGCTGAACAAGGTGGTTCTAATTATTCAATCTGTATGAAACTCTGGTGTATAACCATCAAAATGAAAGCCATTTCAAGAGCTGTACTTTAATGTAGTTGTAATAATTATGCTGAACAAGGTGTTTGTGAAGACTTCTTAGTAATACCATATCTGTAATCTTCTCTTGATCTTATGGGGTTAAAAAGTATCTTGTGTCCTCATTGTAGGTTAAAGAAAGTTTATCCATCCCTATTGTGGCCAATGGAGACGTCAAGTGTGAGTCCGATATCAGAAATGTCCATCAAGTAACTGGAGTCAATGGTAATGTTTTGCTCTTTTTAGAAAGACTGATGCACAAGCATTTGCAAAAGAGTTGATGAATGTAAACACAAGTGGCACGTGACTTTCAGAGAATGTTTTAAGTGTCACTAATCCCCAAATTTTTATTCCTTTAATAAAATCTCCTAGTTTCTCTGATGACTTCAGCGAAAAATTGTCTCGATTGATAAAATCCCCGTGTTGCTAGATGCGTTTGAAGAAGTAATTTCTATGTGCACGACCCAAAGTGGGATCTGGGTCGGAGCCCAACTAGTGGCGTCACTTCGGGAATCGGGCTAAAATTCAACTGACTTGTGGCTGAGAATCGGGGGCCGCCAAAACTTATTTTCATTGGTCATTTGTGATTCATACTGTAGTTTATCAAAAGTGACAAGATTTTTAAGCGAAAGAACTGTATCATCTAGCATTACAATTCAGATTCTAGCTACGATTTAGACAGCTGTGATGTATATGCATTGTATTTTTTCCATTTCGAAGTGCGGGTCGTCAGTTGAGATTTAATATTATCTGTTGTAACTTAGATGAGGATCGTGATCAACAATTTGCTGGTCCATTCGAAAATTTTATAAATAAAAGTACAAATAATGGCTGAAAACGGCTACCGTAGAGCTCTTAAAGAGTTGTAAAGATGTCAATGAACGTGACGAGTTGGTAATATGACTTAACGAAACATGCAGATTTTACATATTATGGAATATTTAATCTAAGGTTTAAGAGGTTTAAGGGCTCCAAGGTATGGAACCCAGTGAGTGAAAATTTGAAAACCTTATCAATCTCAAACTTCAAGGAGTCAATAAAATGTGATCTAGTCAAAGATTAGTTGCTACTTATGTTCTTATTAGCAATTGTATTGATTTCCAGTTTACCTGTAAACTAGTCTTTTGTTAATTTCTGGCACCTTTCCAAGTACTTCTTTTATAGTTTAACATATAGCTGTTACTAGTTTTCCGTAGATATTGTGTCCTCTTCTTATATTAATGTTTTTTATTTATTTATAATTTTAACTATTTAGACTTCCTTCATATCATATAAATACCTTTCCGTTTTTTCCTCCTCTTTTTTCTTTTCTTCTTGTATGTGCATTTCTGCTTCAATCTTCTTGCTGACCTGTATTCTATTTCTATTTAATGCTGATGTTAACTGGCTTCCTGGCTCCGCTAGCCCTTATGGTTATTCCAGGCAGTTAGCGCTCCAATTTTACTTTTAATAATTTCATTCATTTTTGTAACTTTTTTTGCTTATAAAAGCAAGTATGAAAGTGGGTACAAATAAAGATTGTTGTTGTTGTCGTTTTAAACTACCTACAGGTGTCATGGATGCCGTGGAATATTAAACAACCCAGCCATGTATGCAGGATATAACTGTACCCCCCTGCAGTGTGTGACAGATTGGGTAAGTTTTATGGCGAGGGTGGAAGTATTCAAATATTCATACATGTAGTCAAATGTTCCATATTTTCAAGTCATTTAATTTACCTTGTGGGAATTTTGAATTTTTTGGTCTGGTCTACTAGCCTGGGCTTTTTTTAGTAACAGTGGCAGCTAATTGAGCCTATTTCATTTTAAGTGGTTTCTTTAAGGGGTCAATTGTGGAAGGTGTGGTGGCCTCATGGTTAGTGCGCTCGTCTCCGGATCGAGCAGTCCGGGTTTGAGCACTGACGGGGGACATTGTGTTGTGTTCTTGGACTAGCATCCCATCCAGGGGGAATAAAAACACTCCTAGTCGCTTCATGATACGGAAACCGGGATAAGCTCTTGTCTGATGGGCCACTTGGCTCTTATGCAGACTTTACCTTTAAGGGGTTAAAAAAGCTCATACCACACCCAGATTGGTCTGCATCACTAACGAGCATCTCTGACCTTTTCAGACGGGAGACCCGGGGAATACAGAGTTGTCTCAAGACATTGTACCAGGATCTTTGTACATTTCTTAGCTGCCCGCTGTGAAACAGAAATATGTGAAATAAAGAATTTTTGTTAGCTGTTATTTGCACAGTAGAAGGATAAAAAAAGAATGCTTGTTTTCTGATCAATTGTTTGCTTTTTACCGTAACATTACAGGTTGAGATTGCCCTCTCTCTTGGCACACCATTTTCCTGCTTTCACCATCATTTGGTGTACATGTGGGAAAAAGTCACCACTCAAGCAGGCTAGAAAAAGCACAAACACATGTTGCATGTCTACTCTGTAGACATTTGCATAGTACTCAGCAAGTGAAAACATCAATACAATACACATTTTATTAATGGTTGTGTTTTTATGTTTTTCTTAACAGACAGAAGAGTTTTTAGTGAGCTCAAAAGCACAGCTGCAGTATTAGATTATCTTAATGAGCATTACAACATTTAGAACAGCGTTTGACCGAAAGTTGAGTGACCGACAAATACTCACTAACAGTTTCCTGATGACTGATGCAGTGGCAAGATATAAGAACAAGATGGTTACTGATCTAAATGGACATTACTTTCAGAGCATGATCATGACAGTCCTACCTCGATGCTGTCACACCGTAAATCTTCTTTAAGTACTGCTGACAGTGATGAGTTTCAATGGAAACCCATCTACTAGAAGTTGTTACGTCTTGGGTTTTTGACAAAGAATCTACCTCACAAACAATAGGGTATGGCTTTAACAACATTTTGACACAACAGCCTCATAGTGTTGGCACTACCTCATACTTGGGTCAAGATGTGAAGGATCTTGCGCGAATACATGAAACATAGGCACGCAGGGTGTGCAAGAGTAATTTTGTTTGTGTTAATGAAAGCCTCTTGAAGTTAGGGCATTTTAGTACACTCTAGTTAGGGTAATGCAACAAGGTACAAGGTTGTTTGGTTCAGACGTAAAGCAAAAACAAATTAAACCGTGCAATTTTCACCAGGTATCCCATAGATCTACTCATAAGCAAGTTGTCTCTCGAGTCTGAATAACTAAGCAAGTCCGAAAAAACGATTTAAGAGGCGCTAAGCCAAAGAACCGCTATATAAACGTCGAAACCGGACGCCATCTTGAAATGTGTAGGGTCAATGTCACTTGACGTTCAAATATAGCCAATCAAATTTACGAATTCACAATACACTACGGTAAATTTATACTAAAAACAATTAGATTATTCGGTCTTGATTTCTATGCGTGATAGTCGACACGGGCTGCGGCTTCGTCAACTATCACGCGATAGAAATCTCGAGCTCATGATCTTACCGTAGTCTATTGTAAATCCGTGAATTTTGATTGGCCATATTACCGTTTTATATCTGCTGATAAAAAAACAGTTACGCATCAGTACACATCGCGCATCACGTTTGAACCTGATGTGACATAAGAAAACAGTTCTTTTGTACGCCTTACTTGCCATTTTTTTCTCTTTATGCAATGAGATTACGGTAAATTTATACTAAAACAATTAGACTACTCGCACTCGTTTTCTACGAGCGATAGTCAACTCGGCTGCGCCTCGTTGACTATCTGCTCGTAGAAAACTCGGGCTCATAGTCTAATTGTTAAATAGAAGTACGGCTTTTTGAGTGTGCTTTATCACGCCTTGTTTTCTAAAATTAGCCCTCTATAAGCAATTACTTGAACAGCAAGCACTTCAAATAACAGCCACTGTTAATAGATTTGAAATTTTCATTTACTTTATTTTATAAATTGTAAGACTTTTGTTTATCTATGTAACTGGTTATACAAAGGCAAAACTGTAAATTTTGAATCTCTATGAAGAAATAAAGGCAAGCAAAATGAACAGGTACCTTATCGCAATTTCTACTATGTGGCATTGCTAGTATTTCTGGTGTAAAAGTTTTTAATTAGGGATAATTCTCAAATTGCCACATATGGGGGGCATTCCCCATTGATTCTGTAATCCCAAGATACCAGCTGCCCCCACCATACCCTCGAAAAATCCTGTATCTACTTTTGATAATGAGTTTTTTACTATATCTTCGCTTAAGAATGTGTTAATGAACAGTGACTTATAAAGTAGCGGGCTGTCCAAGCGTGGGAACTTGGTGTTCCCGTGATCCATCAAATTGACCAATTTAAAACGTTTAAAGAAGGTTCTGACAGTTACCTGTTTCTATTGCCTTCATGTTTGTTGGTTGCAACTTTCTCCCAGACTCCGCATCACTTAAGGCCTCCTGATAATGTAAATAAAGTCTTTATTAAACAAAGGAGCATCTAACTCAGCTTCGAACTTAAAGCGAAAGGAAACAAATCAAAGAACGCCAGAAGTGCAATGCTAAGTAAAGAATATACAGCACAGCCAGACGAAAGCAAAGAACAGTTCTCACCCAACTGTAGATTGGCTTTAGCTCTATTTGTGAACAATTTTGCATTAACATTTGTGCCAGTGTTACAGTTTTTATTGATTCCTTCAGTGTAACAGACAATGGCGTAGTTGTATTCTCCATTTCTGTATTCAATGTCACCTTCCTCTTTGAAAGCCTCTTTATACAGTGTTGCTGGGCATACTAAACAAACGGAAAGTACAAATAAAATGCTTACTTTAGTGTTTGTTGAAATTCATTATCCTCATAAATACATTAATTATGTCGTAAGGGTGAGATAAAATTCCACTTGCCTTCAATTAAAATTAGTTAACCAGAATGATCAAACTTGGATTATATCTTATAGTTATCTTGAGATGGCCAGTAAACTATATGAAAATATTTGTCACATTGAACGATTGTTAAAAC
>JAHPZR010027316.1:75000-77500 GCA_019787425.1 Platygyra sinensis
AATTATTTCGCGGCTTGTGAAGCCAGGATATTTTTTTAGCGACCACCTAGCCTAACGCCCCCTAGCCCCTACTTCTCATAAGAGAATTGCCCACCTATAACTAACAACAGAAAAGCTGCCTAGTTTAAACAAACATTTTCTCAATGCAACGCAGTTCTCCAGTTAAGTTTCAGAAACTGAAACACGCTGTACTTAGCATGTTCCCCGCATTACCCTGTCAGTGAAGTACAATTCAACATAGTTGTTTCGCCAAGCTGACTATGTGAAGGTCTTCCGATCTGGGAATAATTTTTTTGCTGCGCTTTGCTGTATGAGTAAACTCAAAATGTTGATCAGTGTTCAAATACATGTGTAACCTCGCTGAAATGAAAAAGAAATAAAACAAAGCAAAGGAATCAACCTTTATAAAGTTATTCAATCTTCTCAATGAATTGTGTACCTGCCGAAAAGGTAATCTGTGGACGAAAAGAAAATCATGCCAGCAATATCACGTATCCCAATAGGACCAAATAGCTGCAAACGTTTAAAACTCACAGCTTTTCCACAAGACGAAATGGTCGGTGACGGGTGATCAATTAGCTTTGATTGAATACTGAGGCCCTGTTTACAAGCAGGTAGGGTAACCCTAGTGCTAGGGTTACCCTAGCAAGAGGGTAACCCTGGCATTCACACATTTCTTCTTATTTTCAACGACGCATTTACAAGGCAGCTCGGGTTACCCTAGCGCTAGGGTAACTCTAGCTGACTGCCAGGGTTACCCTGTCGCTAGGGTAACCCTAGCGCCTTGTAAATGCTCTGCTAGGGACAACTTGCCTACCCAGGACAACTCCATTTTGGCTCCAAAAAGCAAAATATGATCGCAATAGTGACAAAATCAGCGAATTATGACCCAGAAAACATGACGTTCTTTCACCATTTGTCATATTTTTGCTTTGGAAATAAATTATTTTCCAGTCTTGTTATCTGTTCGTGCTTCTGACTTACAAGGCCACCGAAGCGTTTTAAACCCGGGCTATCTTCTAACCCCCTTGCTAGGGTTACCCTGGCAGTAGGGTTACCCTTCCTCCTTGTAAACAGGGCCTGAGAGTCGTTCAAACCGTATTTACACTTTATTTGGCGAGAAACGAGGTCAGCATTGAACTAATGGTTTCAAGTAAATGAAATAACAAAACACAACAAATGCCACAAACAACTCATAAAAGTTTTAAACATACCCAGTGTTTTGTCAATTCCCATGAAGACACCTCTCAAAGCAGATTCTCTTCAGCAGCGGATGCTCGAGAAAATCTACCAGGACCTGATATGGAGCCAGTTGAATTGTAATGTGCCAAGAAATACTCAACCAGTTGAACTTTGTTCAAGATTCTTTTTGCTGTGAAAATAGCTGATGTCGATTGGATCAACTTGTTGTGGTCGACGTATACTTTTAGCTATGAAACTGAAATATCAAACAAAATGTGGCCCAACTAAACTCTCCGACGAATACTGAAAAATTCTATACAAAACTAAAAGCTCATTGGCTCAGTAAACTTCAGAAAGTGAAACGTAAACAACTGGAATCTCAGACCTAATCAGAACACTAAATCTAAATCGGTCACCGAAGCTTAAATCTAAAGCAGAAATCACCAATAAAATACGACAATCTGAATCTTAACCTCAATATGAAAACGAATGTAATTGTCCCAAAATGACAAAAACTGGCAATTAAAGGCATCATGTAAAAAATACAAACAGTGGCAAGAAAACAAAATTTCAATCTCTAACTTGTAGTATCTGCACATGTTAATGTGGCGTCGAGAGGTTATACGGGACCTTCCCTGGTAGTCACAAGTTTGAGTTTCGTTCCCAGAGCCCTCGCTCCTCCCTGTTGCTGACCAGTGGAATAAAAGATTATCGAGTATTTCCGGGTTCAGATTGGTCTGAAACGTGACTCAGTCATTAGATTATTGATGGGATTGTTTTGCAACCTCTTAATACTTTTCTCTGTTTGTAGCTGTACAGGATTTTTTTTTCATGTTTTCTCTAATTTTCAAATCCAAATGAGTACTCCTCTACCCTAAAAAGCAGAAGTGTACAACAACAGTACTAGTTAAAAACCTATCCTATCGAAACCACCAAAAACAGAGCGGAATCTAAAATGTACGTCCAAAATGGAATGCTACGAAGAAAATGCTTAAACAACATTATGCCCTGAATGCTAAAACGTGAGATTTGAAACGAAAATGTCCATGACGTCATCATTAAAACCAAAAGCTGAAATTTCCAACTTTGTACTAAAGGCTTCCTTCATCTGTGTATTCAAATCAATTTAAACGCTTTCTTTATCATAATTTTTTGACACGCAGCGTTTATGGAAGTCAGTTTTATAAGTTGAATATTATTGTAAGTTAATTTAACAATAGGATGAGAATTTTAGGTTTAGAATCTTACACATTTAATTGGAATTTATTGTACCTGGTGAAATTGTACCGTGTATAAATAACGATTTAAGACTAAAGAT
>JAHPZR010027316.1:80000-91295 GCA_019787425.1 Platygyra sinensis
CGTCTTGCTTAAGCCATAGAATCAGCGAAATCTCCTCCTCTTCCCAACAATCGAGGCCTCGAACGAAATCATCTGGTTTGAAATGCATAGAACAGATCAATAAACTCCTAGACGGCTGTCACTATTACGAATGCAAATGCTTTACACGTTTCGCTTTCACGAAGTCGACCCATCGCTTTCTACGTTTCTTCGCTTCAAGTCGATCATCTCTCAATAAAATTGGTATGACGTGAAGCATAATACCTCCTTTAAAGTTGTTGAGTAGCTACATCCCCCTGACAATGCTCCTGCATGGCTGGCAATTTTTCGAACCAACTTTCTCAGCCTTTCCCAAAAAAACAAAAAACAAGTAAATATGCGAACTACAGAATCATCGTGTTCTGGATTTGACGTCACATCCGGCCCTCGACTCATGCCCCGTTAAACTCGGTCGTGAACCAAAATGGCGGCATTTGGACGTACTTTGATGGGGCATAAAAATTCGAGGATTTAACCAAATCAAAAAAAATTTGCGCCAAATTTCACCACAAAATAAGCTTTATTATTTTAGGGGAACAAAGTTTTGGGGCAAGATGTACTTTAAGTTTTAATTTATTTGCACTGTTAAATTCTATTGCTCAAAATTCAGATGTCTCTTTCACGGCTTCTAAAAAAAAAATGTTAATCAATTACTGTATTAATCGGGTCACCCAAATAATTTAGCTTTATAGTTATTTTGAGTAAACAGCTACCGTCACTTGTAATTTATAGTGCAGTGCAAATCAGTAAAAATGTTGTTGTTGTTGTATCATAAAAACCTAAACATACAATCATGTAACTTGCATCGGCCTTAGTATATTTGACTACAAAATTACCAAGCCAGCCGTCACCAGCCGTTGTTACACGATTATAGAAGGTTGTATTTCCCTTTGTTTCTGATTACAGCGTTTTCAAGATCCTTTGACACAACAGACAGATAATACTGAGAAAGAGAGCTTCCATTTGAGCCTAGTTCCTTTGCCGTAACAAAGATTTGTAACTGAGCAAGTGATCTGCGAGATGTTCGTCCGCTAATTTCATCAAAAGTTCACATTGACCAGTTACGTCATAGATAGGAAGTATCGCGAAATTTCTGTGTTGTCGGATGAGAGATGGGATGTGGGATGGGGAAATGGAAGATGTCTTGCTTGTTCAGGTAAGCAAGGTAAATGCATAAATCAATTGACAGCTGGCGTTCTTTCAGGTTATATTTAAAGTCAGTCAACTTTGCCAACCTGCTTTACAGAAGTAGAATATCGCACACAAAGATAATAATTTTTCTGAGGGAAACTTTTAAGTCACGTGAATTATTAATTTGGCGAGAACGTTGATCCTGAAATAAGCCGACAGGAAGTACGGCATAGACCCCCAGTATAATTAATTGATGATTATGCAAGACTATAAAATACATATACTGTAAGACAGACAGAAAACACTATAAATCAATTCCTAAGATTAAAACCTGCATAGCTAACAAAGCTTATAACTTCAAATATCTTCGTCATTAAGGAACCATTAGTCTCATTCTCCTAGTGCAAAGTTCTTTCAAACGATTCTCCATAGTGTCTGCTAAAACACAACAGCTGGCAACTCAACCATCTAGCACTTTGAAAGGAAATTTGAGAACGGTGGTTTCACTCTTAAAACGCATCTAATGTTTTCCGTCCATGCCACAACACGCCGGAGAAATTAAAAAAAAAAAATCCCGCAACAATCACAGATCATTTTGGGTTTGTTTTTGAGGAAAACAGGGGCATGGAAATCACGTGACTATCGTGCCGTTATGGTTTTCGAAAAGCTTCGTTTTCAAAATGCTTTCCGTCCTCACTAAAACGCAAAGCCGTAGTTTTCAAATTCTTCCAGTTTTTAAAGGGCGTTTTCAAAAAGGTTATTTTCGTGACGGATTAGTGTAGACGATAGGTCTAAACGTAGAAATAAAGCTGTGTCTTTAAAATTATCGACGTACCGTGGCTTTAAACTGTGCCTTGAATTACCCTACTGGAAATGTCACTGTGCTTTTTCTGGTAATGATGTTATAGAGTATGATGGAACTTTGTATAAGTTATTTAGTTCCGTTAGGGTAGCTGGCCGCCAATAAATACAAAGGCTTGAAAATATCCTTAATGTGTGTGATTTGTATAAATAATGGACGTCTGAATATTGTGCTTACAGTCAGTGGGGCAAGATTAATGCGGAAAGCGAAAACCTCTTCTTGATGATTTTACATTCCATATTAAACCACAAACCAAATTCCACTTTCTCTTATAAATACTTTCTCTGAAGGTTTTGTTGCTGGCGAGATTAAAAACAGAGCAGTGAACTGGGCCAATCAGAGGTTATATAAAGTGAACGGAAAGTCTACAGGGTAAGGTTTGCTGGTTATATTTATTTGTGTGTGTTTCGTGCTCAAAAGCTGGTGCTAATTATAGTCCAGGTGGGAGCTTGAGGACTTAAATATTTATATATTAGCCGATAATATATTAACTAGGAATGTCTGTTTACCCTTTTTAGACATTTCTGAGAATTTATAAAATCATTCAAAAGATCTAATTTTCCTAGATTGAGTTTACAAGGAGCAATCTTATATATGTGTGAATTACTTGGAGTTTCAATTCCTGTGCCAGTTTCTAGAGTTTCTATTTTTATCTCAATAGCATACCATTTAGCCTAATTAGAGCTCTGGTTAGCCCAGTTGATACACCAGTTAAGCAAAAAAAATAATCTAGTTTTCATTTAAAGAAAATTGTGGAATGCTATATTTATGATTCAGTTAAACCGCACTGCTTATTAAAAACCATGTGTTAATTTTTGTTGTCAGTGCGGTGTTGTGGCCGTTTTATCTTGGATTCAGAATAGTTTCTTCTTCCACTGTGAAGCGCTTTAGAACTTTTGTATAACGCGCTCTATAAATAATGCTGTTATTATTCAATTGTTTTTAGTACAGTCAGTCCAAGAGTTTGGATCGATAATATCTGACTTAATAAGGATATCGATATTTTTAAAATTTGAACTCATGAAAAGCGGAGTGCGTTTACAAGACACTGACAAGCGTTGTGGGAGATATACAGGAAGGAAAGCGAGCATTAATTACAACACAGAATGGCCGGTGTTATCAGCTAGGGACGTTTATGTCGTCTCGCTGGGACGTTAAAGGTGTCTCGAGACGACTTAAATTTTTAGTATAAACTGAAAGGAAATAATAAGGAAGACGCTTTGTGTACTTTATCGTCTACGTCTACCGTCTCTGTCTACTTTACCGTCATCTTTTAAGATGATGAACGCTCTCATCAATCGCCCTTTAACGTTTGACACGTTAAACCTGTCTAGTATAGAAACGTGACGCCCTTAACTGCCTGCCATGTCATTAGCTAGTAGATTTGTTTGTCTATTGGCGCTTGTTTCAAGGCTTCTTGGAGTATAGAACCCAGACTTTTTTGTTAGGCCCTGTACTTATAGATATATACGTCTCGTTTTCATACCAGACGCCTTTAACATCTTGTACGTTAAAGGTATCTAGACCACTTTAACGTCTGTAGCATAAAACCGGCCAATTACAATATCACGTTCATTGATCATATTCTTTATTTAGCTGTTTTAACGTGTTTGAATGTTGTGAAGAAAACATGGATGTTTATCGAGATAATAATAGCACTGTATCTTCTTTGACATGCAAAAGTGCAAAAGGTAGAAATAGCGTTTTCCGAAAAGGTGAACAGTAGCCTTTTTAAAGATACGTGTACACAATACCCAGGTACCGATATTTTCAAATGCTGTTGCTTGTTAGGGAAGTAAAAAAGAGCTTTCTAGAAGAGCTAAACCCGGGTTGATACTTCCGGTAGCTTACGACGTCACAAAAGACTTTGCCCACTCTTTTTCGAGAATCCCACTCACTTAAGAGTGGATTCCAAGGCGCAATATGTAGTTCCAAAAAGCTCCCACCGCGATTTGTAACATTCGCTTGTGCTTCTGTTTCGAAACAATGGAGTGAAACACTCATCTCGGTGGCCACTTCAGAAGTGAACTTTTATAACTCAATCATTGTAAACTGTCGATGGTTTCATGAATGTCGGCGGTTTCCGCCGAGACTTATCTGCAAAGGACATTTAGAGGACCGGTTCTCTTTTTCTCTGTGGGGGTCGAGATCGCCATAATTAATAGTGTCAGTCACAACCTTAATTTGATTTAGAAGATTTAGATCACCGCCAGAAAGGTTAAGAATTTAAACGCGACACATAACAAATAAATCTGCTGGAAGAGGATATTATGAGAGGAGAGTAAACAAGCATTTTAGGAATAGAGATTTGCTTTGGCATGGAAAATATCGGATTTCAGGATAACTGTAAACTGGCCAACGATGAATGGAAAAAGACAGATGGCATACTAAAAGAAACGATCATCCTGTACACTACTATTTCATATATAAACTTTTACCTTAGAATCCAGATCTTGACAGAGAACATTCTATTATCGTGCAGACAGCTCATGGCTTATTTACTTGCTGCTTTTCCCTCAAATCGGAGGACAACAAGACTTTTGACAGTTTTGGTGACTTAAAGTAAAAGGATTACTTTTTTTCAATTAATGGTATAGGAAAGGGATTCATTTTGTGTCAAAATGGTTTACAAAAGGATAAGGGGTTGGACCTGTGATTATCCCTCTCTACGGGACGTGCTTACTAAAACGGGGATGCCAACCAAGGCACTGGGCTGGTCTGAATTAGCACTATACTCGATTAATCACTCCTTCAGTCATTTGGTTGCACTTTGAGAAACGATTCAATTCAAAGATTCTTCATTACGTTCGACAGAACGCAGTTCTAATCGGGTAATAGAAGAAAATCAAGTTTCCCTGGTATTATCTCGGGACACCAATTCCCCCCCCTCCCCCCTTCAGAGGCGAATGACGTCATCTCCATTTTCGTCCCTGTGCTTTCTTTGGAGCGTTGTGCAATACCGCGGACTTTCAAGCGTTGAGACAGCCTCCGTTTCATTGCCGGGTTCGGAAGTAAAAATGCTAAATAGTTGTTTCCCCAAAGCCAAGACGATTGAAGTCCTGTTGTAAACAGAATAATTGTCTTAGTTTTGGTAATAAAAGCACGTCGTCTCTCGTAACCACGGAACAGCCAACTATTGTAACGATTTACACGGTCGTGAATCGTAGGTTTCCGGTAAGTATAAAGCAGGGACTGCGTACTGGGTATAAAACACAGACTCATGTGTAAAACCATGACGGTGGACTAAATGCGGAATTACAGTCCGAGTTTTATACTGACAGGTCGTAAAACAAACCCTCTGATATGTACGTGTCTTGCGATCAATTCATTGGTTTTGCCTCTACTGGAGGGAGGCCAGTTTCACGTGTACCTAACAACTCAGGCACAAAATGCTGTTCGGAGAGTTTTTGCTTTACTTAACAATGCTCGAACCCTGCTAGTTTACACTATAAAGGGCATTTAGTCGTCTTCGTCGTCGTCGTCGTTATCATCATCATCATAATCATTTATTTGCGACGTAAATAATAACATAGTTAATAGAGGGGACTGGTTAGGAAGCCCGGCAAACATCAAAGGAACAAACAAAGATGCCAAGATTTATGTTGGAAGGTCCACGACCCTGCACAATCTTTTGTTTTACACTCATACACTATGCATGAGTTACGTAACTAACACGTTTCTATTGGTTAGTTCCACAGTTCGGAGTAAACAACTATTGTGTTTTGTGCAGGGTCAAGACCAAAAAAGCGAACAAAAACATACAACAAAGAACTTTGACGAGTTTCATAACCATTTCCCTCTATTAACTATGATAATAACAACAGAAATGATGACGATATTAAACAATTGGCGAGCAAACCTCCGAAGGAACCACTAGGCTTATAACGGAGGCCACCTCAGAAGTTATATATTGACAATTTTAAGTTCTGCGGCTCGACATGACCGATTCCCTATTTTGTAAATAGAAACTGATGTGATCAATTTTTCCTTAAAGTTGGAAAAGCTTGTTAAACTAGTTATAAATACCGGTAGAGAATTCCAAAATTTAGGGCCATGGAAGAGTGTGGTGAAATTGGCTAAGGTTTATGCGACAATGGTGTGATCGATGTTGAATGAATATTGGTGATTTCCGTTGAATTATGATATCTTGAGCACCGGCCTTCTTTCTGTCTGAGGGCGTCTGGAGTTTCTCATTGCCATAGAGGCCGCTATATAGATATCGACGGAGCGGAAAGAAAACTAGACAAAGGCACGCAATGCGTGCAGACAAATTTGCATGAGGAGAAAAGAAACTGAAATTCACTAAAATATTACTTTGGCACTGACATATGCCGTGAAAACATTTTTGAAATATTGAGTCATTGCGTGTTTTGCTTTGGGGGATAATTACTCTACATGCTCTTAATTAACACCTTAAGGCATGATCCATCTTTTACATCTTTTGAGAGCCGACTCAGGCCCCGTCGGGCCACCGCCGGAGAAATTTTAAGGCGCAACAATCATCGGCCATTTTGGATTTGTGTTTGAGGACAACTCAGTGACAAGAAAATCATATGATTATAGTTTAAAGCTTTTTAAAGCTCCGTTTTCACAACGTTATCCTTCCACAGTAATTCGCGAAGGAAGGGTTTTGAAATTCTTACCTTTGTAAGCTATATAACAATAATTTTATTTGCATTTCCTTTTGAAGTAAGGTTACAAGAGATCTATATATATTTTCTTTTTTTTTCTTCGTCAAGTTCACCAGACGCGAGACAAGGAACGAATTCTATAGTAAGCGAAAATCCGTTGCCGGTCGAAAAGCCTCGACCTTCGATAGCTTCAAAGAACACGATCTGGCTGGAGCGGAGAAAAAAGTGTACATTGGAGAGTCCCTAACACCCTTCCGAAAAAAGTTATTCGGAGCAGTAAACAAGATCAAGAAAAAGCTTGAATGGAAATTTATTTGGACAAATAATGGGAGAATATATCTCTAACAGTCGGATAGCAGCCGTTCTTACACCTTTGTCTCTGGATCCGATCTTAACAACTTTGAGACGAAAATGAAACTCCCGGAAACGGACACAAGCAAGTTCAAGAGCAACAACAAAGCTAAGTTAAACAATCGAAATACGTAGTTTCATTTATTAACTATGTCGTTCAAATCTCAAGCTTTGTATATTTCAGAGCAATCTTATACCGCCATCCTCTGGGGAATTTTGTTTGTGTTGGAAGTAGCAATATGCAAAGTAGTACCTATTACATGCTCATAGACTTGACCCACACACCTCTGAATGATGGATGAATTACCCTTTACTTGTCTAACAGATATTGAATTCCTAAGAGAGACTGGCGCATGGATTTACCATATGTTTATGCTATGTTTTCGTGACGGATCGGTGTTAGGCCTAACCTAGTTAAAAATAAAGTACGCTCGCTTGTTCGATCTCCGCCTGAAAAAGGAGAGGAAACGGCTGCTACGCAGGATAGAAATAAAGCTGCGTTTTCACATTCCTCCAGCGCGGTGAACGTGTGGACAGGGCCTCAAATAAAAACTTAGACAGAATCCTGTATTGTAATTATTGAAAAAGTTAATTAATATTGAAGACTTAAGAATATAAAATCGGTGCACAAAGAGAGCACTATAATAACAACAACAACAACGACAACAACATTTACTTTATTTATACAGAATACAGAGAAAAGGCCTTTGTAGCCCGCAGTTAGCATAGCTATTCTAGGCGGGCTACCTAAACTGACAACAATAGTCAACAAAAACAATGGTCAACAAAGCTTATAATCAGTATAACTTCAGATTTCTTTGTCAATAAATTTAGTTACCTTGGGGCACCTACTCGATTAGTTTCATAAGCTATTTAGGTGTCCCAAACTTCTCACAATCAACCTTGTATTAAAACTGTTTGTTTTCCATTTATCCCTTTTTCTTTTTCCTTTTAACACTTTACTTCTTAATCACAATTGTAAATATTTCATTAGTGCTATTTATTATCTTCTATATGTAATTTGTATATATTTATATGTATTCTATTTTTCTTTTTCTAACACTGTATAATTAATTTTTGTGTGAGTTTAACTTAAAATTGATTGATTGATTCATTGATTAATTAAGCACCATAAGTCTATATCGTATACTGAAGAGTTCTTTCGAACAACTCTCCGTTGTGTCTGCTTTTACACAACGGTCGACAAGACAAAAATTAAGCGCTATCGAAGATTTTAAAACACAATTTTTTTAAAACCCTAGCTTAGAATTACCATACTAATAACACACTTGACAATGATTGACACTTATAAATAGCCCGGTCGGGTTTGTCCTTCCCTTGGGCTCATCTAAGATAAGCTATAAAGGCTGGTTTTCACTAGCGCATAAGCATAAGCACAAGCCGACGAACGCAGAAGCAGTAAGATGTTGATAATTAGCACCTTTTGTTCGAAATTTCCCTAATAAAAGGCGCTAATTATCAAGATCTTACTGCTTCTGCGTATGTCGGCTTATGCTTATGCTTATGCTTATGCGCTAGTGAAAACCAGCCTTAAACGACCACAGGAGAGTAAAACTATGGTTTATCGCGGCATAGCTTAATGTATTTTTCCCTCCAGATTTTTTGTATTTCAACTATATATATTTTTTTTGCCATACGTACGTTGGTTGTTCTTTCGTTGTTCAAAACACGAAACAAGCCATACTGTACATGACGTATTAAAAAATGAATTCAACCTTGTTAATAGTTTTAGCATAATTGTGAAATGTACTTACTGTGGGTCATGATTTTATGAAGACATTTTTTTCATTTATTTAGTTCTTGGGAAAACAAGCCGCGAATAAATACAAACGCTTGAAGATACCCTTAATGTGTGTGGTTTGTATAAATAATGGGCGTATTATCGCAGACGGCGAATATTTTGTTAGCAGTATTGGGGCAAGATTAATGCGGAAAGCGAAAACTTGCATTTCATATTAAACCGCAAACAAAATTCCACTTTCTCTGATGGCTTTATTGCTGGCGAGATTAAAAACACAGAAGTGAAAGAGGCCAATCGGAGGTTATATAAATTTAACTTAAAGTCTACAGGGCAAGGTTGAGTTAATTTTATTTGTGTGGGCTGTGTATTTGCTCAGGAGTTGGCTCTTAATATAGCCTTGGTTGGAGCTTGAAGACTTTAGACGTTTATATTTGAGCTGATAAAAGATTTTAAAGGAAAATCAAAAAGATACTTTTCTGCCTTGTTTGCACTTTTCTGAGAACTTAGCAGATCCAATTTTCCTGGACTAAGCTTTCAAGCAGGGAGCTTAAAAACGTATTAATTGTTTGGAGTTTCAATCCCTGAGTCAGTATCGAGAGTTACTATTTTTATCCTAATAGCACACCACTTAGCCCAATAAAAGTAGCGCTCTGGTCAACCAAATTGATATCTCGGTTAACCAGTTAATTGGTCTAGTATAGTTTTCATTTACAACCGAGAGAGAAATTCTCTATTTATATCTCAGTTATGCATCACATAAAAATCATGTCTCAGTTTTTTTTATCAGCGCAGAGCTCTTCGGACCGTTCCTGTCTTGGATGTATAAAGATAAATTTTTTAGAACTTGAATTAATAGTGGCTAACTTGGAACCGGAAATCGATATTCTAATTCAGCAGAATTCATGAAAAGCCGAGGTTGTTTACAAGAGACTGAAAAGCGTTGTTAGAAATATACAGGAAGGAAAGCCAGCATAATCGAATCATTTCAACGCATAATTGAAATATCATGTTCATTTGGTCATTTCCTTTATTCTTGTTATCGAGATGTTTGATCGTGTTTATATGTCGGGAGGAGAAAATGGATGTTCATCGCTTAAGGAAATAAATTAAGGCAGCTTCATAGTTTGGTGAAAATGTCATTTTTGTGAACAAGAGATAAAAATGGTACTATATCTTTTATGATATGATACTCAGCTGCAGATATACTCGCAACACTTAAGGCAGAAGCACTCAAAAGGTTACATTCCGAAACCTTGGTAACAATCGGGTAACAAGCATACGCGCGCTGATTGGTTAAAATGGGAATAGTCATAGAAAAGAATTTTATCGCATGGAAACCGCAAACTTCTACAATTGTCCATCAAAGACACATATCGGATGAGATAATATCAAACATGTCTGATATGTCCGATTCTTGCCTTAATGACAAATATTCTGTCGTAAGATATTGCACACTTTTTTGCGCTGAAGTATTTCGACATGTGATAAAAGAAGCGCTTTTCCGAAGAGGTGAGCGTCAGCCTTTGTGAAGTCACATGTACACAATACCCCGATACATCCAACAGCTTCAAATGCTGCCTTCATTGCGCGTGCCGTTGCTTGTTAGAAAGTAAAATGGAGTTTTCTAGAAGGTGAATTTGGTGAGTCAAACTCCCGTTGATACTTCCGGTAGCTTACGACGTCACAAAAGACTTTGCCCGCTCTTTTCCAAGAATCGTGCTCACGAAAGAGAGGATTCCAGGGCGCAATACGTGGTTCCAAATCGCTCTCTGGCCGATTTGTAACATCCGCTTGTGCTTTCGTTTCGGGACACGGGAATAAGGCTATTCCTCTTTAGAGTTCTCAAGGCATAGAGAATTATAATTTCGCCGTGTAGAATTTTGGACGCTGAGCCTGTGGTGACTTCACACTTGGACTCAAGCGTCCAGCCATTGTAAACTATTGATGGTTTCACGAATATTGGCGAGTTCAGTTGCTTTAAGAATTACCCACAAATGATATCCAAGGGACCGACCTCCTTTTTGTTAGTGTGAGTCAGAGGTTTGTCATAATACCAGCTGCTAGGTTAATTTGAATGAGATCACTGGAGAATGCTTAGAGACAAGCAGACATGAAAACAGACGCGCGACGTGTGCAGATAGTTACAAACCTTAAACTGTGAGTGAACAGTAAATGAGAATTGTCGAGAGAGGAGATTGATAATGCGAGGAAACTGTCAGTTTTGAAACTGTTACCAGCTAACTCTAAACGGGTGACTGATAGAAGATTTCTTGCTAGTAAAGAGAACATTTCAGCTAATAACGTATTCTATAGCTACTCTTGAAAGAACCTTTAGTACATAAAGGGGGCTAAACAAAGCTCTCCAACAAGGTCACTTTAATGACTATTATACAAGAACGGTCGGAAAACACGACCCAGGCACGCAATGCATGCAGATAAATTTGCGTGAGGAGCAAAAGAAACTGAAATTCACTAGAATATTACATTGGCGGGAAAATCGTCCCTGAAATAGGCCAAGGAAACATTTTGAAATTTTGAGT
>JAHPZR010027317.1:0-30000 GCA_019787425.1 Platygyra sinensis
AGTTTTTCTCATCTGCATTACAATGTTATCCAACGTGAATGCGAGGCAATTTCGGACTAAAGCTACAAAATAGCGCGAAATTGCCTCACATACATGCTAGATTTTATTCTACTGCAAATGAGCAAAGTTAACCGTAAAAAGGGCTATTGATTTTAATTGAAAATGTCAAATCCTCTCGATAACTCCACCGCGAACATTTTCATCACCGATAAATTTTCTAAGAATAAATCAAGAACAACAACAACAATAACAACATTTTTTATTTAAACACGGTGGATTTTAAAGTTAACATAGTTTATAGGCTGCGTAAAAGAATTGTTAATGAAATAATAAAAATGACTAAAATTGAATGTGGAGACAAGTTTTGAGTTTTTAGGTTTTTTAAGTTTTTTTGCTGTTGTTTTCTTTAGATTCCTTTTTAGTTTTTGACGATACTTTGTATAGTGTATTTGCTCATTTGAATAAAATTTACGCTGGGTATAAATTTCAAATATTATTAATTCGCATTTTAGTCCTTACCTCCTTATTAGCTTCATCATCATCTGTTGTTGTACTGTTACTAGCTTCAGAAGCAGCAGGCGGTTTCTATAAAACAATCAAACCAAAAGCAAAACAATTTTTTTTAAGTCACTGTTAGACAATGTTGCATGTAACATCAAGGAATGTTACACCGCAACTTCGCAAAACATGTTTCCAAATTTTGCAGCGACGTAGGTTCCACTAAACATTTTGTAGTTCACCAAATGTCTCGGAACAATTTCTGCGGCAGTAAGCATTGTTCTACGAAAAATTTGGCTAAACTTTTCGCAACGATGCTAAAACCGAGGTTCTAGCAACACCCTTCTTGCTACCACGCCACACCACTTTTAGCATTTGTGAGAAAATTCCGATGAAACTTCGCCGTTACTTTTCCAAAGGTGTTCACGCGCGAAGATACCACATGACCATGGCAATTTGGGACGTCACAGGCGGCAGACTGTTACCTTGGAAACAAGCACGCGCGAGAAAGATTTCGCGAGATTTTTTACTTCAAGCTTACGAGTTACGAGACTTAAAAAATATTTTTAAAAAGCTGTTCTTACCGATAAGGTATCCCACCAATGCTTAGCTTTCTTTTTCTTCTTTTTCTTCCTTTTTCTCTCGCCCTTGAAAAAAACAATCACCTTGTAAAGACCTTGTAAACGCGGCACTCTACAAACATCGGAAATGCTTCTGAAAAGGCAAATTATTTTAAGATTTCCACAAATCAAGTATGTAATAAACGCTAGGCGGATTTTAGAAAATCTCAAAGATGCGGGAAGTTTGTTTTTCAGTGTAAAAGCCGAAAACGCTGTAGAAGACAGATTCTAAAGTCTTAATCACATCAGAATTATTCTTTCATTGTTAGTAACATAAAAAGATCCCTTTTCGGTTCCTTCCGAGCGGAATATTCCGTCCGAAATTTGCCGTTCCATTTCGACAAACCGGTTCATTGCTCCACTTCTCTTCACTTATGTAGAGAATTCGGAAAAGAATAAAAAATGGTAAGCCGGAACCATTCCTCTTGGATGGCCCGGTTTGATCGGAAAATGTCGTTTCACTTTCCTCGGGTATTCCCACTAGACTAGACTCAAGCACGCTACGCCAAATAGGCACAGCAAATTCGGCATTTACTATCCAAAACATCTCTCGATTCGTATTTTGGTTTGGCGTTGTAATTCTTGTGGCATTCTCTTCAAACTCGTGATACAGTTTATGGCAACGAGAACCAAAAGTGTTGTTCAATATTTTACGTCTGACATTGAGTGACTAGTCTATTTGTTGTCTACTTACAGTGATACCGCTAGACTCCGCCTCATCTTCATCCTTATCGTCAAAGTCATTGTCGTCACTATCTGAGTCACTGGAACTAAAACAAACAGAACATTCAACTCAAGCGTTTGTAGGAGACTAAATTCTGAGCGACGAGAGATAAGGAGACTCTTGGACTAGTACTTAATTTATCTCCTTCCACTGATTCGTTTTTCTCTACTTCTACTTTCTTTGCTGCCTACAACTTTACAATGCACGCGCTTTTATGCCAACTCTAGCTACGAGCGTGACTCAAGCCAAGGGTGAATCACGTGATAGAATTGCAAAACAAAGTACTCGGATGTAAAAACTAAACGCACGCAGCTAACTTGAAAAGGTAAATAGAGATTAGCCAACCACAAAAATAGAAACTGAAATATTTAGCAACAGCTAAACTTGGATCTATCCAGGGAAGGTAGAAGTCAAGATCGTAAGAAGGATACAAACATGTGCACAGGTGGAAGCCCGAAACCAAAGTTCTAGAGGGTAAAGTTTTTAAGTAAAAGGAAAGAAGGTCAAAGAAGCGTTCAAAAATTGAATGTTCTACATATGTGAATTAACCTTGGCCTGCCAAAACAAAATTTGTCAAAAACACATTTTCAAAATATTTGGCTCCACAACACTTTTACCCCAATGGTTCCCTGGCTCTGTTTTCGTAACTGAATGATAATAAAAAAATTTTGACTTACTCTGATTCATCGAAGCAATTCACAAGGTTCAAATTTTCCAAGATTTTGAGGCAATCGTTGAAAGAATCCCCATGCACGCTTTTTACAGAAAATTCCACTCCATCTACACTTCCAGTTGCTGGTGCTTGCACTTGAACGTCTACAAAATTCACTGGTTTGTTCTTTGAAAGAGGAAATTTTTTGACGCCTCCATCCCTCGTTTCGTTCTCTGCTTCCTCGTTTTCTTTGAAAGTTTCGTCTCGTCTCTTTCCATCGCTTGTCCCCGCATTCCCGTCTTTGTTAATGCCAGCGCCTTCTTTGGACACGTTGTCAAGGTGATAACTGCCCAGCGTTTGTCGCAGAATGTCTCGAGTCATCTTACAGGCCAGCTCTACAAATGCTTGGGTTATCTCACTCCTGGTGTAAAAAAATTCAAAGAATCAGTAAAACAGGAAGAACTTTGAGGTCTCCACAAAGTGAGTGGACATTCTAACGACTGTTTTCAGAGGAAGAAGAGAAGTCAATAACCCTCCCCCCGACGGGTCCTCAAATGCATAAGCTATATGGAAATGTGCCGCTATTAAGGTAATTCCTTAGTATTGCATTGCGCATCCCTACTGCGCACGATTTTCGCGTCATCAGCGCGCGCGCACGAGCACGTGCACGTGCAAAACGCAAGAGATTTCCCTCAAACTAAGCTCGATAACGGAATAAATTCTCTTTTTCTCTTAAACGAGCACGGTGACCCCCGATTTTTCTTTTAGGTATTTGCTAAGAACAGTCTAATGAAAAACATATTTGAAGAGGAAAAAAAGTTTGATAGTAGAACGTGATTTTTTTTGGAAAATATTTCCCAACTGGGTGTATTTTGGCCAAGGCGAGGACTTCAAGTTAGCCATGGAACTGTCCGAAAAAGTGCAATATTACCGCAACCAGGCAATCAAAAACGGCTTAAATGAAGCAATACTGCTTATGCCAATAAATGAAGCTTTATTTTCAAGACAAAACTTTATTTCTTTCAAGTAACCAAGATTTAATTCTGTATGAAGGTGATTCGAACTTTTAACGCGCAACCAGTAAAAATACCTCATTTTAAGAGCTTGCTGACGCGTAAACCAGCACGGTGACCCCATTTTTTTATTGCATTTTTATAATGTTCATACCATGAATGTTCATTACGCCAAGTTTCAAAAAAAGTTTGATAGTAGAACAATTTCAAGGGAATTACCTTAAGGGTATAGTTTTCAAGTAGTTTAGCCTGGGATAAGATGTAGAAATCAGACAGTTCTGGTCTAGACACAGAGTATAATTTACCGGAAAAGTGGTCAGACTAAAAAAATAACTTAGTGCAGGACAGGGTTCTTTACCTAGGGTGCTATAATAGAAATTGAAAATCGAACGTGACTTTTTAAGATATTAGTTAATCAGTTAGCGTATGTTGAACTACGGTCCGGATGGACTCGGAAATAGCTAGTCTGAGATAGGGTGCCTTAGTTTCAGTGTCCCAGCGGCACACCCCTACCCAAAGATTTGCAGACTACAACCCCCCCGGTCAATAAGTGTGAACCATTATACAGCAATAGCTGGATCTAGGGTTGTAACCGGGAGTCAAGCGAAAGTTGACTTCGATTTATCGGCATGCAGATTTTTCTGTTTGACGTAATTATGACATCAAAAAGAACAAGCACCTAACGCTGACAAACTGGCCGCGGGCTCAGTGAATACCTTGGGACTTAACCCCGACCGGAAGTGATACTGGTTCCTCGACTCGCTCACCATCCTACGAACTCAGCAACTTTGCAAAGAAAACGGTCCATTGTTTTTCTTTTTTATTTAAAGGTGAAGATGTGCATTAAGTTGAAAGAAAGTAAAGTGTATGTACCTGTTGTATACAACGGACAAGGCTTTAACACAACATGATAAATATTCTTCAAAAACAAAAGGGACGAGATTGTTTAAAAGTAGAATATTTATCTGTTTCTTACCGATTTCCATTCTTGGCTTCTGAGTATTCCAACAGAACTTCACAAAAATGTCGACCCATCTCTTCGAAATCTCCCACGTGAAAATGCCTGCCTCTCTCCCTGTAAGCCGGGAAAAATTGTCATGAACATTCAAGTTGAAGGAAGATCGCTTTAACTGAACTCTTTTTTTTCAGCTCCTGATAAAACCTTACCACCACAAGATATTGCTCAGAAAAGCAGGAAAGGTCTTTCACAAGACAAAGTCAAGATTGAAGTAATGATATATGTAAAACCGTTTGAAGTTTTCAGTTACCTCAACAAATCACCTCTTTAAAAGTCGTTTGACACCCAAAGCTATACTTAAATAAACGTCATATTAGTCAAATAATAGCTATATTATGACAGCAATAATCGCTGCCTTACTTACATGTCGCCGAAGTTTGCGCCACAAAATGTGGCCTCCATTGTGAAGCTGTTAGTAATTCCCATCTGGCGCCACATGACAACACGTGCTGTCGACTCCTTGCACTTGCGCACACGGAACTTGCACCCACTGAACGAGAACTTGTCAGGAGCCTGGGGCAAAGGAACCATATTTTGTTAAAGGAAGGAATTTTGTTACACGTCTTGAGTTTAGCAAGTCAATTCTAGCGCACTGAATATCGCACTACCTAATTTGTTCACAAAGACTTAACAGTCAGTTGCGTCGAAGGGCGAAGGAAAACCGTGACACTACTGACGAAATTGTCTCAGTAAAACCGAACTTGCCTCACAAGTCGGCTTTACTCCATAACTTAAAAGTGCACCTAACTTAAAACTAAACCAAAACGCAAAAGATTCGATGAAAGGTTAACCTTCGATCGCTTAAGTTTGGATCGAAACAAACGGTTGCACTGGACACCATCGGGTTTGCATCTGTTGAAAATATTTCTCTACAGTCACTGGAATCTAGTTTGGAAAAATTACGAAATTATTATTATTTTTTTTTAAAAAAAGTAACAACTATGTTAAACGTCCCCATAATTTCAAATAAAGTAAACGCGTTCATGCGTCCATAAAACCGGTCGCGGTAGGCTGGCATGCACGCCCTGCGGACCTGTCTTTTACCTTTTGTGACATCATCCAGGGGAAAAGTCGCTCTTCTACAAAGTTGCTCATGGACGCCATCTTGGGATCTGCCGTGCAGCCATACATGAAGACATTTGGCTTGCGGCTGTGGCCGTGAAGATCGCAGTAGATGATGACCTGAAGTAAGATAATCTTAATCAGAAACACGCCGTGAATTTTTTTTTCCAGACATTTGGCTAATCTACTTTGAACTTAAATTGTAGGGAAAAAAAAACTAAAATAGACGTGGTATTTAGTAGAAAGGCAATGTAATTAAGTGAATCATTATTTGATGGCGACTATTGGCATTAAAGCTGAATTTCTTTTTACTTCTAACATGCAGCAATATGCATCATAATGTTACAAATTGCTGTGCTTGCAAGAGCATTTTGTTGGGAAATTTGCACCCGTTCCTCCCTCTGTATCTCTTCTTCTTTTGATTTTTTTTCCTCGAGGATTCTCGGTGATAGAGAAAGGAGGGAGCAGGAGCGTATCTGAAATCCCTTGACTCCACCAGCTAATTATGTTATCACATCAGGGACCGCGGAGGAGGGGGGTTGGGGAGGGGCTGGCAGGGCTGCAGCCCTACCACTTTTACTGCTGGGATTTATTTTTCCAGGGCTCCATGATGGCGCGCAAATGCAAGCCATAAATGGCGAAACACTAACCTTAACGTTTGTTTATATTGGCCAGATTTTTTTAGCCCCACCACTTTAAAATGGTCTCCGCGGTCCCTGATAGCTGTGTCGTTTGAAAAACGTCCCTTATTATTCATTACTGTACAGTCCCCTTACCTGATGGTCCTTCTTGAAGGACTCCAACATATTCTTCATGTGCCAAACCGTTGGAAAACTCTCCTTTTTAGTACAGGGGAAAAATAAATGAAAATCAATTTTTATTTGCGTGTATAACGTAGAAGGCAATCTATTAAATGATATAGAGCGGTTTTCAATTGAGTTTCCTACAACCAAAACCAAAGCTATTACTCTAGCCAATCACAAAAGACACAAACAATCCTGTGAACCAATCAAAACTCGAAGAAATCAAATGCAGCTATGGTGAAGCCGCAAAGCGCGGGAAAACTATGCGAGCGAGTCACGATTGGTTTGGATTTTAGTTGCGATTGGATGAAAAAGTGGCGCGCATTTTTTAAGCCAATCATGTAGCGTATTGGTGTAACTGGGATGAAAATCACTCTATGCCAGAGCTAAAACGTGAAATTACCTTCTTTGGATCCTTGTAAGTCCTGTTCAAGTCTCTTGCTGCCAGGTTTGTTCTGTAGTTACCGACAATGACACCATCTGGATTTAGCATCGGCACTAGCTTGAATACGAACTTCCGACGAAGTTTCTGGGCGTTGAAGATATAAAAAGAAAATATGAGTATGCAGTGAAGATTTTTATTTCTTTAATAGAAAAAAACGGCCTCTGACAAGGGTTTAAAGTTTCGCATCTTTCTAACAACTTTCCAATGTGCTCTGTTTGCGTGTCACGGTGTGTGGATAGCCTGGTTGCCTAGCAACATACACCGACAGGAAATCCGACATTTGCCCTGGCCACTCTACCTCCAAAGCTCTAAGAATTTGATTGGTTGAAGCAAACGAAACCTATCAATGGACTGTCAATAACATGCCAAAAATGTGTCTGAGAGCGTATTTGCACAGAGGAGTGGAAACTACTTGTTACCTCTGCAATGTGATGACCGCTGGTCAAGAAGTCCAGCATGCCTTTCATCATCCAGCTAGCGTTCGTCTCGCCCGGATGTACTCTGGCGCTAATAACTACTCCGAGCTTCTCACTCTCGGGGACTGGAAAAGAAAATCATAAACGTCATAAGAAACAGACTAAGTACCGTAGACAATCACAGGAGCCCATCACTGGGAGCCTAAAACTACCCCATATTCCTGTCACAGCATTTTCACAGACTGATCCAATTTAAGTTTGAATTTATCTCGAATTCAGATCCCCAAAGAAACCTCAGTAACCAACTGCGATCACAAGCACGGGATTAATGTTGACATGTCGACACGATGTCGACATGTTCACGCGAGGCCGCATTGTTTTATCCTCACCGAAGCGTGCTCATGTAGACTGGAACTGGCCTATTTCGCGCGGAAAACTGGTCTTTAAAAATGCCGTTGCACTGGTTTATTATGGGAGGCGCAGGCTCCTAGTAATGGGCTCTCGACAATCATTAGAACGGCTTACTTCCTCGACGCGAATTACAGAGATGTCTTGAAATTTCACCAGATGGAGTAAGGACGACCTCGTTTCTTTTTAGCCCCCATTGTCCACCTGATAGCGACTAGTAATCATACTTTTCTGCTACTAATAATGTAAGCTACGCCTCATGTCTTGTAAAAAGCTGAAGCTTACCTTGAGAAGATGTGACAGTCAAAACATAGCAGTTGTTTCCAGCCATGGATTTACACAGCACCTGTCAAGAGTGAAGAGAATTCATCTGTAAGTATCACTGTATCAGCTTGAGGAAGAACTCTTTCTCGTACACGGTCGCTAAAATCTGGAACTCCCTTCAACCCGAGTCAAGGAAAGATAATCTCTCCAAGTTTATAAACACTATTAGGAATGGAGCTTTTTAAAATGTAATTGTATATCGTAGTTTTAGTTATGATGGTTATCTTAGTTCTTATCACGATATATTTAGGTTTTGAAATATACTTGGAAACACACGTGGATATATCATATTTTTCATTTTCGTTTTTTCTTTAACTACACGTACGTATTTTGAACAAGCTTTTGGCTCACTAGACGATACGTGTGTAATTGATTGATTGATATCTAGCACTTTGCAAAGACTTTAGATTATGATGAGTCATTACATCTTACCACTCTTTGTCGCTTCATGCTACAATAATAGTATCAAAAAAACAGCCCAATCATCGGAGAATGTATGGTGGCTCTGAACCTCGTGTACAGGGTTTTTTAAACTTTGCGCAAAGTTGCATCTTACACTGCTTATCGAAATTCGTTAATAAAAAATGGGATCCATCGTCGTGCCTTTTATGAAATGAAAGGACTTAAAGCTAAAATTCAATAAGGATGGTTCAGCAGCTCGTACCGTTAATATGGTGACCTTTTGTGTCACCAATGATTGGGAATTATTTTTTGATACCATAGTGCAATTACCTCTTTCTGCACGTGTTGTGAGATCTTTGGATTGTCGACAATTGATCGCAAATACAGCTCCAGATCAGTGTAAGAATACGGATAACAGTGAGCCAAATAACATGTGTCATTTTCATGTGGAAATTCCTGAAAATAAGTCACAACACTGTGAACAAATATGAACAGTCCAACCCCTATTACAATAAACGGCCTCCTATTAAGCAGCCACCACCCTATTAACCGGCCACACCCTATTAAGCGATGATTTGGCTCTCGCAAGCCAAGCCGTTTAGAAAAAGCAGCGTGCGCAGTCTACGCACTCGCGAGAGCGTGTTTGCTAATGACGCGCAAATCGTGCGCAGTAGGGATGCGCAATGCAATTCTGAAGAATCAGACGACGGACTGCAAAAATATATGTACTACTGAACCTGGGTCTCACGACAGGGTGTTTCAAACGTTCGTGGACATTTAAAAAGTCTATACTTCATCCAGATTTTTTATATTCCTCTCCATTTTCTTGCAGACATTAACAAATCTTATTGTTTATCGATTTCGGAACTGTTCTATGAATCGAATAAAAAAAACTCGTTGAAATAAATATTTTCACGCAAAAGGTGCGAATCTGTGTCGTGTGTCTTTCTGCACTTTAACGCCATACGGGGAAAGCAACCCAGCACTGGTGCAAGAGAAACCTCCAGAATTTTATCCGGCAAGCCATGAGTGGCCAGCAAATTTACCTGATCTTAACCTCATTGATAACCTATGCAGTATCATCGACGATACAGGAATGCGTACCAAGATCCGATCCCCAAGACGATGGGGAGACTAAAATCAAGGTTACGGCAAGCCTGGGGAAACATACCACTAGCAAGCCTAAGGGAGCCACCTAGTTCCATGCTGCAACGGCTCAGAAACGTTATACAGAACAATGGGGGCACTCTTGATATTGCCGGATGTTTCAACAGTGGTCAAAGAAAACAATTAATGTACATATAAACTGGAAAAGTTTCATTGACATCGGATTCCTAAAAGAATCATTTAAAAAGACCTTGCTCTCCGTGAGTTCTCGTAGCTCAGTGGAAAGAGCGCCCGCCCGATGTTCGGGAGGTCATGGGTTCGATTGCTGTCGGGGACTCAGATTTTTTCTTTGTCCCACGCTCGTGCCATGTTGAATATTTCAGCCGTCACAAGACACAAGGGGAAGGGGGTCGATATTTTGGTGGGTCGTTGCTTTCGAGGGTCGCACTTTGCGGGGATCGATACTTGCGGAAGGTTACGGCAAAAGAACCGGTACTTTCAATGTGTCAGTAGCTATTAGATGTTTTCGTTTTCTTAAGCTGTTTAACTGCTACTACTGTACTTTAACAAACTTACCATATAAAATGAGAGAGTGTAATAGACATATTCACGTTGCAGCAGAGGGTTTTTGTAAGATGAGGTCTTGTAGTAACTGATATTAAAACCGACTCTTTTCCAACCCAGGCCCCCTGCTGTAGCCTCTCGCTCGGAATACAACAATGGCTTCATTCCTGAAATTAAAGGAGAAAATATCGAGAGTTGCATAATAATTGTGGAGAAATCTGTATCACAAATAAAACAACGAGTGCCGGCATGGCTCTATTGAAACACAACGTGCCAACTGAGATAAATTATTCATGGTTATCATTTCTTCTTCGAGGAGGAGGAAGGTAAAGTTTGTCTGCGTAGAAGGCTACTGGCGCGCAAGAACACGGGGTTTCTAGTTCAATTGGCATTTACCAATAATCTTTAAACGTGCCCTTTCTCATTTGTAGAAGGGGCCTTTTACAAAACCAGGACCGGATCGAGTCGGATCGGATCGGATCGGATCAGATCGGATTAACAAAATCCTGACCGGATCGGACCGGATTAACAAACCCTGGATCGGATTGCGTCCGAAACCCGGACCGGATCCGAAAAAAATCGGATCGCCATAAATTTGCGCCCAAATAGTCAAATTAATCTCATGATCAAAATTTGGCATAGCAATACGACTGCCTTTTTTCGCAGCTCAGTGAAGCAAAGTTGTAATGCACCTGATAAGATATTCCAGAGACACCCCAAGCTCACGACACTAAAGGTGTAGTTGTTTCGCCTAAACAGGCGTAAAGAAGTACAGAAAACAGACGAGGTAAGTTCACAGTCTTTATTTTTTGAAAACTATACATAATTATACCATAAGAAACACATTCTGCACATTTGTAGCCTTGCACACTGTACATAGTTTTTTAAAATTTATTTAAACATTATTGTAAATTACTTACCCATCATTGTAAATAGTTGCCGAAAAGCCTTTTTAGGAGCAATTTTTAAAGATTATCATTATCATAGTGAACGTTTTGATAGAACGACGGTCGACACTGTAATGTAAACAATGATGCAAAGCTGTTTACTTATCTTACTATGTAGAAAGCTTAACGGGGCAACGATATGATAGAATCCAAACTGAAAGCCAAGAATTGCAACCGTGGACAGCTGTTTCGACCTTGTTGGGTCTCGTCAGCGCGGTGTAGCAAGTTATGAAGTAATCAGCTGGTCAACTGATCATCCCATACACCCAATAAATGCAGACGGTGATGACCTCAGATGACATATTTTTAACATGGTTTGGCCATGATTTTCCTGCGGGACAGTTTGTGTCTGTCCGCAGTTTCCCTATCGCGGCAACGACTTGATATTCTGGATTTTTCCTTTTGTCCCTTTTCACGCGTTTTGCACGTGACATTGGCCAGTTGGCTAAGATTTGGATTTGATTAAGTTTCATCTGAGGTCATCACCATCTGCACTTGAAGAGTATATAGATGATGTCCAATAGTTTTAACAGTGACTTTGGACGTTTATTTCGTTTCTACTCGTTTAATCTGCTTTGTGTTAAATTCGAGTGATTTCCGGTCAGCGGTCGTTACTGTATTTTAGTCTCGTTTGCTTACGTCACTACTCTGGAAAGTAATAAACACGTTTTTCGTTTCCGCTCTAAGACTCGCTCAACATGACCGTCATGCAGAGGTTGGACACGCCCCGAACTGCACTATGGGTTAACATGAAAAACAACAGAAAAAGTTAGTTGAAGGAAAAGCGTTCGTTGACACCGTAAGGATTAAGAGTGCCGATTTGAAAAATAAATTTTTGTTCTAGAGTACAAAAAATACGAAAAAGAACCATTACAACTTTGCTTCACTGAGCTGCGGAAAAAGGCAATCGTACTTCTATGCCAAAACTTGATCATGAGATGTTACGTGACTATTTTGGCGGAAATTTATGGCGATCCGATTTTTTTGGGATCCGGTCCTGGTTTTGTCAATCGGACGCAATCCGATCCAGGTTTTGTTAATCCGGTCCGATCTGGTCCGGGCTTTTTCAATCCGATCCGATCCGGTCCAGGTTTTGTAAACGCCCTTTGTAGAAGTTCGCCTCTGTATGCCTTGCCTTACAAGGTCACTCGAGGACCAAAAGCAATCGCCGATGCATTGTAAGCAAATTAGTAATCCAACCGGAGAGAAGAGTCGCATCCGGGATGTCATGTCGCTAAGCAACGTCTCCAAGTGACACGTGACATTAACCCGGTCTTTAACTGCCATGTTTATGAACAGCATTTCCCTTGGCCTGCGTAGCAGCTGTTTCCTTTCCTTTAGAGATCGATCAAGCGAGAAAAGGAGGAGCGCGCCTGGGGTGAGCAAAAAACTGGGGAGAGGTAGGGAAGGGGTGAGCGACAAGGGGGAGGGGGTAGGGAGGCCTCACCCCCTCCATCTACTGCTTATTTTTCGCACTCTCTCGCAGTTTCCCTCTCGTTCGCGAGCGTTTGGAAAAGGAAAGGAAACGGCTGCTACGCAGACTTCATTTCCCTAGTTGCTACTGGTCAAAACGTAAACACATACCGTAATTGTATAAACTGTCCTTCTTGAGCAGGTTTATGATGTTGAACTTGTATGTAGCGCCGGGAACCATGTTTTGAACACGGAAATAATACCTAGAGTAAACATTAAAGAATCTTAAAATTTTAATCAAAATATCAATTTGAGGGATTTGTTTAGGGGGAGGGGGTAGGGGAGGAACTGGGAACGCCCGTTATTCCACCAAAGCTTGCAGTAATATTTTCACCTGCTTTTTGAAGTGTAATAAAAAGATTAAGTCTGCATACGAGCCAAGTGGCTCATCAGGCCGGAGCTTATCCTGGTTTCTGTAGCATGAAGCGACTGGGAATATTTTTACTCCTCCCTGGATGGGATGCTAGTCCATTGCAGGGTTACCTCCAGCATTAAATTCGCCGGAACCCATTTTTACACCTGGGTGGGGAGAGGCACTGTGAGAGTAAAGTGCCTTGCCCAAGAACACAACACAAGGTCCCCGGCCAGGGTTTGAACTCAGACCGCTTGATCTGGAAGTGAGCGTACTAACCATAATGGAGACAAAACCTGTTCACTTTAACGGGAAGAAAACGCTCGTTAATTAACAACTATTCAACGAAGTGGAGGTGGCTAGCGGTGGATATTTACCGAGCCGCGAAAGCGGCGAGGTAAATATCCAACGCTAGCCACCGACACTGAGGTGAATAGTTGTTTTAGTATATACTAAAACAGTGAGATAATGCACACCACAAAATTAATTTGGAAGATTTCTTTACTTGTCACGGCCGCAAACGGGACTCCATTTTCTCTTGAGTTGCTCGGAGGTAGATAGAGCAGGATATCCGGAGTTTGACGAGCCAATCAGCGCGCGCGTTTAACACTATCCACTGTTTTAGTATATACTAACACACGATATATGCGTGTTTAGGGAAAATCTTAATGGGCGAAACCATGCCGAAACCACTTAATTTGCAGCTAAAATCGATTGGGTTTTTATCGAAAGTTGTGCAGAAATCTACAACTGGTAAACATCGGCTCCAGTTCAGAAATAAATACTTATATATTGAAAACTGGGAAAGGCTGAACTACACTAAAAACACCTCACTGCTTACCATTGCATGTGTCGCTTGGTATACAAGTCACAACTCAGGAGCAAGTCATATTCATAACTTCCACTACAAGACAAGGTAAAAACAACGTCACTGAGTACAAGGTCTGCGTGTAGATAATAACAAACTTACCTACGCTATGCAATTAGCATGTCATTGCGTATAATTAATTAAATGGCTCATCAACTACTAATGGTCCAGACAGTTTTAAGATATTGTTAGCAACACCCTCATAGCATCAATCTACCAGTATTCCCTTGTTTCTGTCGGATTTAGTTGATTTAAAGGAAAGAGGGAACTGACCTCTGCTGGGGCGGATACAGGATTTTAGACGAGAAGGGGCCGCAGCGGTGCCCTGAAGGGGGATCCGTGGGCATCCTTCCCCTAAAATTGTTTTATATTGAGTTCCTTTGAAATGAGGTTTTTGGCATCCTGAAGTCAAGTCAGCGTGTCACAAAACGTTGTAGTTTCATTATTAATGTTTCAAATTGAGTTCCTTCAAATGGGGTTTTTGGCTGTTCTGAAGCCAAGTTAGCATGTCAAAAAACGTCGCAGTTTCATTACTAACGTTTTAAATTGAGGTCCTTAGAAATGGAGTTTTCGGCCGTTCTGAAGCCAAGTCAGCATATCAGAAAACGTTGTAGTTTCATTCTCCCCCACCCCTTCCCCTAGATCTGCGCCAGTTCTGTCCGCAACAGGTTGGCACAGTGCGTGCTGCCTCAAAAGATCAGAGGCCACGCAGAGTCAGGCTGGTATTAAAAGGCATATGGCGGAAAATCTCGGTTCGGCGGAAAATAGTCGGCGTATAGACAACACCTCAAAGCACCTCCTTCAGCTGCAGCGAGTGGGGCAGAGACTGACTATGCCATATCGGCCTGTACAGATTCCAGCAAAAGCTGAGAAACAACCTCCAAAGTGCAGATAAATGGTCTCCTGTGATGACGGATGCCGAAAAGTTAAGCAGGAAGTAATCCATTGTGAACGAAAAGAAAGCTGGGCAGGTAGAAAATTAATTGTTCATGGAAAGGGAACGATTACTTTCCATGAGCAGACCCGGAGCAGACACTGGACGCGGGAGCAGAGGTGATTTTCGCAATCACTTGACTATCCTGAAAAAAATGAGAGGCTTCTTTCACTCTGCATCACCTTGGATACCGGGGGCTTTACTTGATGTGTTTTCTAGATTCTGTCCAAAAGCACAAATTTGCAAAGGAAAACCTCTGATACCAACACCGGGTGAAATTAGACAAGAATGGTGGTTACAGGGTTACAGTTTTTGGGCAGATTAGTGATACCTAGATTGAGTGAGGGAGAGATTAAGACGAGACATGGTGGGTTCGGCACCCAACCCCTTTTCGTCCATGCCTCCCTTTCACGTCCGCTTTAGAAATTTTAAAACCCTCGTCTGATGCTCAGAAGAAAGACCGGCTGGCAGCAGTCTAGACTACACCTATAAAGAACTTCTTCAAAATTGGAGATACTTGGCTTGACATATGTGGTGAAAATATACTATTAGTCTAACCACCATTTGGAGCAGAAATTGAGCATCTGAGCTTTTTTCACAGGCCAAAAAAAAGGTTGATAAAAGAGAAAGTTCATCACCAGGTTGTGGCCTATGAAAAAGCCACACCACCCCCAGAAGAGTACAGAGCAAACTTATTGCAGTTTGGGAAGGAGGAACTTCTGGTCTTGTCTTGCTTCATTATTACCCCACTAAGGAACCTATTCAAAGGCTATGGAGTTTTGCTGTTACCGTATTACCAAATTCTCCCAACCAACATATTTACAAGAAATGTATAAAATTTAAAAATGGAGAATTTATATTTTGAGCACCTGAAAATGGAAGGATCTTTTCAAGGGGATTATTGACTTACACTCTTTTAGCCTGCTTCAGGTTTCCACACTCAAACCTTGATTCAAACGTGAGGCTTGGAGGACAACCAGATGGGACATGTATGGGGGTACCCTGTGGCACAAAATATAGAAAATATCACTATGCAGTAAATGAAATGTTTACTCAACTCATTCCCCCCAAAATCCGGGTTCTCCCAAAAATTACCGTACCGGTAGACTCAGGAGAATAACTTTGAGTAGGCGTTGGACAATGCCAATAAAAAGACGTGCAGAGGTTTTATTGGGGCCATGTGGAGGAGGGGCCCACCTTACAGTGGGGGGTCCAGGAGCCTCTCCGAGAAAATTTTGAAAATGGGGTTCTAAAAAGTGCATTTCAGTGTAAGTTAATTAGACAATAATAATAATGTTTTTAAGTTCTTTTCTTAAAGAAAATGAATTGTACTGAGCAAGAAAATATGATTGTCCTAGTTCAACAGTTTAATTGCTGTCATTCATATTAAACTCAAACTCAGATCCACATCAGACATGTCATTGTCATCCTTCATGTCCATGTTATTTACTTTGAGTAGCTGGTACGCCAAGGATGACTAGAAAGACAGAGAATTTAGCCGGTCGCCGGAGCTTATGGAGAACTCTGAAAAATACGATCAGATTCTCATTGCTCCTTAGATTATCAATACATTGTCAAGTGAACAGGTGAGGAGAATAAAGAAAAACATGAACTGAAGATTTTATCAGGATCAACTAATACAAAAATAAACACTAAATCATAAATTATGTCAACTGGTAAAGAGAGTTTAGCTTGGTCATAATAAATCTTATGAGTGAAAGATGAGTTGCTTCAGTTTCAGTATCTAGTTACAGAAATTATCTATCCACATCCCATGGAGAAGATCACCAGAAATTCCAAAAAAATGATATTTTATGGAACAAAGTAGTTATAAATTTGATGTTGTTAAGATATGTTTGTTGTGTTTTTGGAGAGGAAGAACACACACGTGCAATTCAAGATGGCGGACACAAGAAGATACTTAAATGAGCATGCACACATGGCAGTAACCGCTGTATACAGTGTGCTACATATCACGTCCTTCCTTAAATTCTGCACGGGTTGAACAACAAAGGTTAGTTCTCAATAACGAGGAGGATAACAACAAAAAGGGAAACTAAACAGCATTTAAGCAGTCCTAAGCAATGATTCTCTAATAGGTATCTGGAGATATGTCCAGGATTGAATGCTTATGAGATTCAAATGATAAGCATCACAAAGTGTCCTCATTGGTAAAAAGTCACCAAAACACACACAATTCTGTAAAATATGAAGTAATATGAAAATGTCAAATAACCCTGCCAAATATGAAGTACTAATTAAACAATACTTGCGTCCAATCCTGGACATAAGTGACATATTAATGTTAGCAGTTTAAAGTTTAATTCCTGTCATAGCTCACCTGTCCTTTACTCTGTCTTTCATAAACCGTGAGATTCCCACGCCATTGTTGAGGGTACAGTAGATTCTCATTACTCACTCTGTGCACAGTGTTGGAATTTTCAGCTGAAACACAAACATATATGGTCTGCCAATTGAAAGATCATTAAATGATGATTTTGAAGTAACTTATAAGAAAGTGAAAGTGGTTTGAGAAAAGGAAATAGCCCAGAATTCAAAAGAAACCAAAGGGCTTCCTTAAGTACTGATTAGGCCTTGTAGTGGAATCCTTAGGGATGAGGAATTGGGGATGATACTAGGGACGGTGAAGACAGTCATGGAGAGTATTGTGAGAAATTGGAGAACATCCAAAGACATGAGGCAAGGCCAAACAAGCCGCGAAGAGCTGCAAAGAGAACATAGGTCAGGCAAGGCTCAGATAGAGGCCCCATATATCTCTCTTGAGGGGCAAAAAGGATTATGTCAGGTTGTAGCACAGGTGCTTTTGGAGGGGGCGTAAGGGGGGTCCAAAAACCGTAAAGACATACGCCAAAAAACCGCAAACTGCATCAGATTTTTTTCCCGAATACCAAAACCGCCTGTACATGGGAGCCCACTATACGAAAGCTGATGTCAGCAATAACATTGTGCATTAATAAACTGATATAATAAACGCTGTTTACAAAACACTTGGCTTGTGCTTGCAAAACAACCAGATGCCATACGTTCTAAAGAGTATCATCACCGCAGACCCTTTTTTTCACTGAAATTGCAACCTAAAGGTTGTAATAACTGCAAACCGCTTAGTGTTTTAAAACTGCAATACTGCAAGTTAAAATAAAAATTACTGCAAAACCGCACCAAAAATAATGCAAAATTGCATCACCGCAAACCCTTACGCCCCCCTCCTTTTGAGTTTTGTTTTCTACATGGCATCATCAAGTGCCACCACATCTCAGGGTGGTGAGTCACACCTCAGCATTTTGTCAGTTGGTTTAAGCAGTCCAATAGTACCCATTTATACAGACTGGTGGAGAAAGGCACTCAGACAGTCAAATGTCTTGGCTCAAACCAAATGTCAGTCCATCTGATATGAATGATGTTTATTACTACACACTAGCTCTTTGGTGACTAGGGGTCTCCAGGACACAAAATACGTAGATAAAAAATTGACAGCATACAGGATATTAGGGGGGGAGGAGGTGGAATTAATGGGATATTTGGGCAAACCACTACCGTAGTATGGGATACTCAGAACAATCTCCCTCCCAATCCCCCTCCTTCTTCTACCTAATGGGCCCTCAACATCGCTACAGATATCTGGAGACTAAGAAGCACCCGGGTTGCCAGGGCTCAGACAGATTGTACTCTAGTAAAGAAGCCAGAGGAAGTCTACTCGCCACAAACTCCACCAAAAAATTGATGGCATGATATCGTGCGAAGTTTGAATTCTTTCCAAGGCACAAACTTGCAAAACATTTACATTGTAAAACAAAGCGTTAATTCACTGTCGTAAAAACTGTTGACACATGCAAAACAGGTGGTCCGAAGTGGCCCTGCATTATGTATGAATTGCTCCAACGTATATATCCATCCTTCAATAAGATATAAAACTGGAAGAATTATTTATTCGTCTTTTGTCCTCCATTTAACTTAGATTAGTGTGTAAAGTTTTATATTTTTGTTAGCGTGGATCATCCCGCTGCAATGTGCGTAATATTTTGGAACAGCACTTGAATAAACAAATTATGTCTTAGTTAAGGTCCGTGACTGTTTACTTACTCTGTTCGGGAAGCAATTGAAACTTACGTGAGAAAAATTTTACAGGACTATTGTATAAATTGTTGAATGCCTACCACTTAAAAAGAATTGAACGCAGATACGCATTCTCGATCAAGAATTCCTCTCGCGTTTCAAACCTTCGATAAACCCAACAAAAATATCAAATTTTGTAATTCAATCCGATTAACGCAAATGTTGATTTCATATGCGTGACTTGCTAATTGCATGTTTGAAGAACTTTAGATCGAGCGTCGCACAAGCATTATTCACAAAACATCGAAAATTTGCTTTCTTAGACCATTGCTGAAGGTTTGAAAATTTCTTTATAAGCTGAACGTGAGTGTTAACACTTGTGATTACCGCATGGGGGCTATAACAAGGCGAGAAGTCAGTGCGAAATGAAATCCATTTGGTAAAGCAATTCATTTGTTTGGCATGCACGTCGAATTTGTCATTTTAATGAGTCTGACATACCTTCCGTGTTCAATCTTTCGACAAAATCGGGAATAAAATGAATATGCTTCTGGCAAGAGAATCGCGGTAAGTGGTCTTTTGGCCAAAACGGTCCAGGAATCTCGTGTTGCTCGCCTTTGTGATCAACCCATAAACAACCCGCAGAGCGTTTATAAACAGGCACAGTGCTTGAGTTCGAGCACGTTTTTCCCGCATTCTCTAAAGCCGCTCGAGTGTAGATACTGAACCGTTGGTTGAATTCGCTGGACAATGGATCTATGTCATTGTTCGAATCGAAGCCGCGATGTGTTGTTCGAGAGGTTTTGTCGAAGGTAAGAGATCTCATGGAACGTCTCATCGCGTACTTTTGCAAATACTGTTGACGTCTTTGAAACAGCAACCCGTCATCATCATTAAAGGAGGGATAATTATAATTGCGGTTTTCTGTCGTTCTTTGCTTTTCTAAGTTTTCTATCTCAATTTGTTTTCTTCGTCGTTCTTCCGCAAGCCGTTGCTCGTGCAATTTCTTTCGCTTCTCGCAAGGTGGAGTTCCAAGGGCGGCCCTTACTTGAGTTTGTATACTTTGTTCTACAGATTTCTTGATCGCTGCTACCCAAGCCTTTCTGTCCTTTTCATCGTCGAACAAACGTTTCGCTTTTTCTGTGGACATCAATTCAATCTCACGATGTAGATCTTCTTCGCGTTTTGATTTCCAAAGTCCGTCGGCGAGAAAACCTTCGGCGGTTTCTTCTACCAATGCTAAAGGTTTACCCGTCTTCTTCATAAATGACTCCACATTACTTTCCAACTCTTCAGATTTTTCCAAAGACATCTCGCGTCTACGCGGATTAATGTTTACAAAAATATTTCAAAGGCAAGCGATAATCACTACACACCGTTCAAACATAGACAACATAGCGTGTGTCTGCCCGATAAGATGCCCACAGACGAATAAGCTTGTTGTTTCCATAGCAATTCATCCTGTTGGCTGCAAAAAGGCTCAATTACTCGATCCATTGTTTCAGTATTGTTCAAGCAGAAAGTATGAATAGATAAAACATTTTTAACTAAGCTCTTCAACTAAAACAAAACCGTATCATGCCGGCATGAACGTACATCACAAGTAAACAGGAGTTCAAATATTAACTTTGTAAAGTTGTTTTGAATGGCGTGTCGCCGCCAGGCGTGATGTTTTCAATTATACACGATCTAAATATGCCCACGGCCAGTTAAATTGAAACGGAGAAAACACCAAACAATGAAACGGCTGGGGTTTTTTTAATCGATTACTTTCTAAAACGATTTAACCATATCATAAGTATTTCTCTAGACAGACAATTACTCCAGGAATTACTAGAGGAATATGCGGCCCAATTTTTTCGCGTGCACCAACAGATTGCTTCCGGAAAATCTGTTCGGAAAATAATTATCACCTTTCGTGATACGAGAAATTTAAAACCTGTTGTGTTTGGACTGTTATCGTTTTGAGGATCGAAAAAAGGTCAGCTGAGATTTTTTGGAAAGGCAATGAGACCTGGATCTCTGGATCTCAGGAAGGAAATGGACACAGGGAGACTCGGCTTTTTTTTTCTTGCGTAGCTAAAATAGCCTACCACCCAGAAAGCCTACAACAACATATTCAAGCTAATCGGGTAGGGTGTGTTTTTACAGTGGTAACGCGGTAATCGGTAAGCGAGAGTGATTGGAAAATCGGTCTTTTCTGCCTATACCCCTAAACTGTGGAACAAATGTATTGTTATTAGTAGTTGAATTAACCTGCGATCAGGCGTCGTTTTTTTTTTTCCGCCGCGAAAAAAGGACGCCTGATCGCAGGTTATATGCAGAAAACGGTAGACTGATCCCCACGGCGAAGGGGGGATCAGTCTACCGTTTTTTGCATAGTATGTTTTGATTTTAACTGATCCTGGGGCCTGTTTCTCGAAAGACCCGGCAACTTAACGGGCCCGGAATCAGATTTTGAAATCAAAGCCTCAAGCCTGAAAAGTAGGCTATGTTCTGACCTCTAATAAAGTCCAGTTTGTTTTTCTAGCTGATAACTTTACTGTACACTTTTCGAACCTTTTAAATGGAAAACAAAAAGGCTTAACGGGCCCGGTAATTGCCGGGAGCTTTGAGAAACGGGCCCCAGGTCTCCAATGATCCGGCACCCTTTTGCATTGGTTTGTCGTTGTGTTCTTGCCGATATTAGACGATTATATTTGTTATCAGGTTATAGTTGACCTCCCACAGTGCCTGTCTTTAGAAAAACGGAAAAAAGGCAAGCAAAATCAACGCCAAACCCTCACATATTTCGCACCGAAGTCTAAATATTTTTTCATGCTTGCCTTTCGATAACGTTGGAGATGTTCACAGTTTTCGAGATACCTTTGGCAATCTTTGAAGGAACTTCGGGTCCGGTCATATTCTGAAGATGTGGAGATTCTTTGGGTCACATTTTGATCGGAATAGTCGGATGATCTTCGGAGTGATTATTATTATTACTATTAGTTATTTTATTATTATCATCATCATCATCATTATCATTATCATGGCCATTACCATCATCATTATTATTATTATTATTATTATTGTTATGATGATGATGATAATGAATATTTTTTATATTAATATACATGTTTATAGGAAACGAGAATTTTTTTTAAATAACTATTATTGCTATTATTAGAATTAGTATTAGTATTAGTATTTGTATTTCTATAAGCATACTTCCTTGTTTTAGAGTTTTTTATTTATTTTTTTAATTATTATTATTATTGTTATTGTTATTGTTATTGTAGTAATAATACTTTATTAAAACTTCACAATAATTGTTATTGTTATTGTCATTGTCATTGTCACTGTCACTGTCACTGTCACTGTCACTGTCACTGTCACTGTCACTGTCACTGTTATTGTTATTGTTATTGTTATTACGGCAGTGAAAACCTATGGATGCCATATAGATCTCTATCCAGCCAACCTGGGGCGTCAACGTAACCCAGGATGCCCTAAGGCTAACAACTCTGTAATTAGTGTAATGTATAATGTATAATAAATCAAATTACTAAAAGGTCCTCTGTTCACTTTTCTACTATCCCCAAGACATCACTTTCAGTGTGCGGGTAATGTTCAGGGTGTGCAAGATGACAGCTTTCTGCATCCGAAGAAGAATCTCTCCTCCTCGAGCCCCTGAACAGTTCCTTCATAGCCTCGTCTACCTCTCTGAACCACCCTCCTAGGACATCTATGATGATGTTACACCACAGGCAGACCACTCTATGTGTTCGTGGTTTGATATAGAGTTATGAATAAAGCTCTGAAAATTGCACATTTAAATCACCGGCCAAAAGTAATTTCGCTGTAAGACGCTTTAGACGACCCAGGAAGGCGAAAAAACACCATACATGAGTCGATTATGGTTTCATTTAACTTACTGGGATATTCAGGCCGAGATGTGATTTAAATGTGCAATTTTCAGAGCTTTATTCATAACTCTCATAGATTCTCTATATTAAACCACGAACACATAGAGTGGTCTGCCTGTGGTCAGATCCTGGGAACTGCCGCTTGAGTTCCCAGCTGAGGGGGACATACTTGGTGGTCTTCTCTTCTTGTTTCTTTTCTCTGTTCTCCGTCCACGGGCAGCTCATTTCTACCGCCAGAACTCTCTTCTTCTCGTGATCTATCAACCACTCTGTTCTGCCTCACATGCTCACTTACTGCAAAGACTGGAATATCATGCTTGGGCCTCGGGTGACACGTAGTTGGGTTTGGGGACGACCGGAGAAAACCACGGTCAGGGGCGGATCTAGGGGGAGCGTGCAGGGGGTGCGCACCCTCCCCCCCCCCACCCCCCCTGAGATGAAGCCCTCTTCTTCGTATTCACTTTTAAAATTTGTTTACCTCACCGGTCAGTGACGTCAATCCTTAGAGGAGCACCCCCTCCTAAGAAAAATCCTGGATCCGCCCCTGACGGTGGCACTGTGACAGAGAGCTGAAATTCTCTAAGCATCTCCCAGAACAGTACTTTGAGGGCCGCATTATGACGCGCGAGGTACTTGTTCTCTGCAACCGCAGAGCAACTCGCCAGCACGTGAGGGATACTTTCGGCAGTTTTGCACAGAATCTACATAGGATGTGATTCTAGATTGATGTGTATGGGTCATATTTACATCGAAAATTCGCTATATCAGTTTTTAAAATTATTACTATTGTTATTGTTACCTAGTTATTGTTATTGTTATTGTTGTTCTTATTGTTATTTTTAGCATGGCGCATTTGAATATATTTATATAGATATTTGTGCTTGATAACTTTTGTAAATTAAATTAAGTTTATTCCTCACGTTTGCACTGAATGGGCATCCTTTCTGGGCATAATTTATGGCGTCATTTAGCGCGCCCGCGTGCACGCGCATATTGAAGACATGGCGGATTTGCACTTGATATTGAGCTCTGTCAGTTGGGAAATAGGGGACTTCAGATTTTAGTACGAGTACGAGATCGAATACGAGAACGACTTTTCAATTCTAGTTTGTAGGCTCCACATTATCACAACACAGACCCATCTCATCCCATGAGCTTCCCTCTCTACCTAAACACCAACATGTAGAGCAAGGACTCTAGAAACGTCACTAATTTGAAATTTGAAACTCGCACTCGTACTCAATCTCGTACTCGTAGTCCAATCTGAAGGTCCCTATTAGCTATAGCTCACCAACGAGCACGGGCACCGCAACGTTTTTTCAGTCATTGTAATCAACTTAACATAAACTTTGCTTGAGGAAAGACTGATCTGATTTTTATTGCTGAAAACTGAATAAATAACGAAAATAGAAGGTAATCTGCGGTCTTTTCTATTTTTCCCTATGCTGGTAACCATGTCAAGAAATTTGGTTGAAATTTTAATCAAGTATTCAGCTTTCTGTCTAAATCAAACTTAAAAAGTTTATTTGTGTCCGACACAATGCATTGACTCCAGTTTAATGCGTGTTCTCATCAGTCTCGGTCACAAAAATTTACAATTATTACTGGGAATGCGTTCTTGTAATAGGCATTAAATAATTCCACAATGGGTCATTTTCAATGCCTCAGTGCTCCTTAATGAGCATGGGCATCCCCCTTTTTTATTTCAAAATTGAAGTTCTCATATGATAAATATTCAGTGGGCAAAGTTTGAACGAAAATCTATTGTCATTTTTATTTCAGGGGAATTACCTTAAACAAGTAATTTTGCCCAAGACGGAAAAAGAAGAATCTTCGGAGGTCTCCATGACAAGATATGATGACAACGTGTTTTATTCAGATGATCTTATTCAGATGATTCTCGACCAACAAAATCAATGAAAAATGCCTTCATGTAAAGAAACGGTATAATCAGAATTCAGTAATTCTGCCGTGTTTGTTTTGAACAGTAGAATGCTTGCTCGAAGGACTTCGAGCCATCCTCTGAAAATATTCCCAGAGGCCAATATTTGGGCCAAGTTGGAATCTTCGGCGGTCTTCGGATGATATTCGGAGTAATTTTACCCTCGACCAACAAAATTAACAAAAAATACCTTCTTTTTTAACCAATAAGAATTCAGTAATTCTGCTTTCTATATTCAGCAGCACTGTATAAATACAGTTTCTGGCCTAGAACGATTAATGACTGGAACAGTCTACCACCAAATATCATAAATATGACCTCTCCAAGTAACTTTAAAGTGGCTGTAAATAATTATATCTCTACTTAAGTTTTGGCTCTACCAGTTTCTATTTATTTCATAATTATTATACCGAAATTATTTATTACATCAGCTGCACATACATATTTACTCATTTTTATCATTGCACCTTGCACTGGAATTTGCTGTATGTCCTCATAGGATTTTGCAAATAAAATATGTAGATGTAGAGGATTTGATAGATAAATTGATAAGGCTATTTACACGAGTCGTGCAAAACAATTTGTGCAGAAAAAACTTCGTACATCCGCGACTGTGTCAACTAATTGACTGGTCAATTTGACAATTATGATTGTTTTCCAGTTACTCTTTTAAGTAGACATCACCGAGTTGTCTTGTCAGAGAGAGATTGCCAACATTAAAAGAGAATGCAAAAGAGTTATTGCAAAAATGTAATACCGCCGAAAGGCAAACAAGAGCAAACATGGCGCTTCTGCAAACAGCGGAAAATCTTGTCAAAAGCTATTTACGGCACGGAAGTATGATTGCTGGACAAACTGTTTCCGTCCTAACAGAAAAAAATTACATTGAAAATTGACTTTATTTAATAAAAGGACGGTAGCATTACTCCAGTAACTGACGTTTTTTAAATGAAAACTACAAAAAAGTATTTCAAAGGGTTCCGAAGCAAAATGAACTCGCGAGCTTCTCGATTTTTTTACATTTGTAAATTCTGTAATTCACTCTCATCCTTGCCCTCGCTTTTCCTATATTCACTTCTTAATGGGTTTTTTGTCATTTGTCGAGTACTGGCGGATAAAATCTAGTCTTTATTGCTGTGACCTAATGTGTTCTAGGCAGCTTTATGAATCCACTCTCAATAGTGAATTCTCACAAGTTCCCACACCGTAAATACGTTGCCTTTGAAGTGCGCGGCCTCCCGGCTGTTAAATGAAATTGAAAACGCCGCAAAAAAAAAAAATCATAGTTGCTTCATCCGAGGTATAAGGCAGCTGTCAAACATAACTCGAGGACTGAACAAAAGAATTACTGTCATGTCTTCGAGAAGCTTACTAACCACGGAGTGATATATTAAAATAACCAACGAATGGTTTAATTTTGTGGAAATCTACTCGACGGGAAATGTCAAGAAACCATCTGAAGATTACCAACAATGATGATGATGTTGATGATGAACAGCGACCAGAATCGTATTGGGTTTCAATTCCCACATACTTGTAAAACTGTTTCCAAAATTAACAGGGATCACGTTTTAAACCACGGTTTTTGACGCTGAACTAATGTGGCGTCAAGTTTTCGTTTTATTTCTCCACTATCCTAGTTGCTCAAACTCAAAAACGGTGTGTTGTCGGGGTTTGAACATTCGGCTAAATTTTAAAAATTGTCAAAATTACACTCTCCGTGCCAAAGCGTTCTGGCATAGATAGCGTATAACTCGCATCCAAAACTTAGCGATAAAGTTCGTAAATCCCGAACTGTTAGCATATATAGATACAAACTCGGTAACCTGTTTAGTTTTAGCTGTTTAAACTCTCGCGAAGTGAAGTGTTTTGTACAGACAAGATGGCTGGATATTTCGCTTTAGGATCGCGGGCAGCGAGTATAGTTTTGTTTGCTTAAGGGTAAAATGAAATTGTTATTTGGTTGCCAAAGATATTTTAAAGCTCAGCTATCAACATATAAGACAGCTGTTAAATTGTACTCTTAAAATTGACTGTTGATTTATAGAATATTCTTGATTGATATTTTAACATAAGCTTTAGACAGGAAGATATGAAATATTTAGTCGCTTAACGCCACAAAATGGAATTCAGATTCCATTTATCGCATATCAGTTAGGCAATCCCTAAATTGATCTGCACGTTTCGTCGAGGATTTATCACTTAAAGTCAGTATTTATCGTATCGGAGGCTAAAAGGGACACAAGACAAGGTAATTTCCGTATAAAAACTCCATTATGCCAAAGCGTTCTAATTGCGTTCGGCTGTCACGTCGACCAATAGGAACGCGAGAAAATTCGCTTCACCTGTGAAGTGGCAACTGTCTTGAATGAACCAGCGGAGGTCATTAAAAAAGCGATGTTCTACAGGAACTTTATGTAAATTCGTCGCTCTTGCAATACGATAAGTGGGGTGTTTTCAAACCCATTTTGAAACAACGAAAACACTTCAGTAGTATCGCATAAATTAACGGAAATTTCAAATGTTTCATTTCCTTTCTCGTTACTGAAATTTTTTACTGATTTCTTGATGTACTTAATCCTTTTCAAGCCGCGTTAAATGAAAATGGCGTTCTTTTTAATCTTTTAGGCGTGAAACAAAATGTAGCGATTTGGCATTGAGTTCACGCTATTTTAATAAAGTAATATTATCGAGTATCAAAAGTGTGCATGATGAACGAGATTGCTAAACCTCTTTAAGTGACGTACTGTTTTTAAATGGTTTCTCATGAATATGCATCAAGGTAATAACATGTCTTTCGCTTTTATCAACAAAGACAGAACGTGCGTTGATAGGCTTTCCCGCTCTCGCCAAAGATTATTAATTATACTCGTTGAAAGGCTTGAGGTGAAAAACGGGTTACAGCGAGCATTGTAGCTCATAACGAAATCTACATAGGACAAGGAAGCGAGAATTCTTCCAGGGTTTGTATCGATTTCTCTCTGAGTTGCATATCATGTCGGTTATTACTTCGTTCTTTTTTATTTTGTTTTGATATGGAAATGAAAAATTGAATTTACTTTCTCATAACCGGGGGATCTTTAAGGCCATGCATGATGTGGGTAATACGCAATATTCTTCTGATAATTCGCAGTATTGTTTGAGGAAATAATGGGGAAATAAGTTACGGGAAGAGGCCTTCTTCGAACGCAATTTTGTTTTTACCATTAGCAAAAATTGCTAAATTGGCAGCACGAACAGAAAAGATCTAAACCGACCACAAGGAATACATTTCGAGTATTTGTGGCCAAGAAACCCTGAAAGGAGATTCACAAACACTGGAAGTAACACATTTATCCGTTTGTCTTCCTCAGATAGATTGTGCTCTAGCACAAAAACCTCGCAGCTGTCCTCCACTCCAGGAGAACTGTACGTCCCAATAGGATTAACGAAAGTTCAAGAAGGCCTACGAAAGAAAGAAGATATTCACGCTGCAAAACAAACCTTTGAAATTACTTGTGCACGTATTCATGAGAGGATTAAAGCTGCGAGCTCGCTGCTGTCAGTCCGGCGACCTGGCAACAGGACGAAACACCTGTCCGAACCGTTCTCGTTGAACGAAGTTAAAATCGCTGCGACCAGAACATCGACTTGGCGCCTAGCAGCCAATCTAGACAAGATTTTCGTTAAGGCCACGTGGATTCTGAATAGAAACGAGAAGCACAACTCTGCTAGTTCGGCATTAATTAAATATTATATATCTTTTGGATTAGAAAGGAAACTTTCCGAGGCAAGCCATGTCAAGGCAAGGAAGCAATTACAAAGCAGAACCGATGGTTTATGTGTGTGGTGAAGCTAGCTTAAATACACCGACAGGCAGTCCATCGCTAAGGGATATAGTCATCAAAAATTTGGTCAATAGCTGGCCTGTTCGATCACACCCTATTGTCGATACACTCGACCCGAGACTGGACAACATGGAACTGTATCAAACCATTTCTCATGCCAGTGTTTTTGTCTTCATATTCAGCAGAAAGACTCTTGAAGACAGCTATTTCCTGAATCAGTATGGCATTGCCAAGTCACACAGTATTCCAGTGGTGGGTGTGCGCCTGACAAATTACTTCTTACGGAATCCTTTACCGGAACAATTTTACAGAACGGAAATCGTCGATAACAGTGGCGGCAACAACCCAGATGACAGGCCAAAAGCTGAAATAACAACCTCGCTTGCCGAGCACTTGATCGCCGATTTCAAAAGTTCCATGGTCTATGGGCCGGACTTTCATAAGTCTTGCATCGAAAGGCTGACTCACAAGGTAGCGAAAGCTTACACTAAACGGGAAAACGAAAGAGAGTTTCTTGAGCGTTCGGTCGAGAACGTATCGTACGGCTCACCGCCGAAGGAACGTAACGAGAAACCGAACGTTTCCAAGAAATGTCCGAAATGCGGCTTTAACATGACAAATTTTTCACCGCCAAAACTACAACGTGCCTCCAGTACGGGCTCACTGCTTCGCAGAAGCAACACCTTTGAGCATTTACCGTGTGGTATTCAGTCAAATGCAAAGACATCAGTTCCTCGAAACAGAACGCCGCTGCAACCCTCGACAATACAGATTCCAAGCCCGCTTGTCGTTAAGCAAGCTAGAAAGGTCGAGACCTTTCACTACGGTAACTGGACGAATAAACTTGACAACATGAAACTCCAAGTTGAACCAAAAATCCAGCCACGGTCGCCCTCGGTGTCGTCGTCTTCGGAGAGCTTGCGAGAGGAGACGAAGCCACCGTCACCGAAACCGACTACAAACCCGAAAGTCTTCCGACGACAGTCCCGAGCCTCAAACGGCAGCTGGACCGAGAAGCTCCGAAACAAACTTCGCCGGCAATCGAGCTTGCCCGTTATTCCGACGACCTATCTCGTAACAACTCCAGACGGTTTCGAGAAGCAGATTTCCCTGGTAAGATATCCTCCCGAGAAACGGGAGCCGCCATCGCCTCGCACAAGCGACAGCACGACGCTCTTTTCCGAGGACGAAGACCAAGAGACTATTCACATATCACGTGTTCCAAGCCCTGATGCACCGAGTGGGTAAAACCCAGCACGGGGGTGTACTCAAGAGAAGAAATACCATTGAGCAAAACAACACTGGGAATGGATTGTTTCTGTTGTTAACACACGCAAAGGTTGATTTTCATTCACTGACTATTACCAACCGTTTCGAAAGATAGAATTTCCGGGATTAAAAGACGAGATTTTCCACTGTTCCCCTGGTAGACTAAAGGATATGAAAACTGCGTGTAAGACTGGATAATTTGGTTTTATCAACTGAGTTGATAATGTGAATTAGCCACCGTAAAGAGATTCGAAAGCTGACGTTTCGAGCGCTAGCCCTTCGTCGGAGCGAATCGAGGAATTGTGGGTTGTGTGTGGTTTATATAGAGAAATATGGAGCTACGCTATTGGTTG
>JAHPZR010027317.1:35000-48834 GCA_019787425.1 Platygyra sinensis
TTGTAAGTGCGACAGTGTAAGATCAAAGACTGCTCAAAGCATAATATCCAGTCAGTCAATATCCATCAATCAGGAAAAATCTGCTTAGCTTTATAACAACATCACTGAACAATGTTAAGGGGTCTGAGCTGAACTTTTAGTCTAGGTAAAAAGCCCTAGGTGTTCACTTATTGCAGGTTTTGTGCCACAAAATGGATTAACATTGGTGTCCACTTCCACTTAATGTAAGTTCATTTTACAGTAAAGGTGGGAAAAAATTTTAGGGGCTCAAGGTCCGCTTAATACAAGTAACACTATTTAGAAAACAGTCCTAAGAAAGCATGCGCGCTGATTGGTTAAAAATCGTGTTTGTATAACTCGAGACACAGAACTAGCGCGCTGTTGACTTAGTGATGGCGAGAGCAAAGAGAATTTGCCTTTTGATATCCAAAGTTAACAAGTTGTTTTCCTTTTTCTCGTCGTGGTGTTTTCTAAAAGAAATAGAAAACATGTACTTCGTGTTTCTGGCGAGTTCTACTAACACTCGTGAAAGTTTGGGAGAACTTGAAAAAGCTGTGGAAAAACTCGCTTGCGCCTCGTGTTCCCACAGCATTTCTTGTTCTCCCAAACTTCCACTCGTGTTTGTATAACTTGATAGAAACACGGTACATGTTTTCTATTTCTTAAATAGAACTTCTAAGACTTCAGCTACAGACAAGAACAGAAATATGGTTGACACCTATCTTGGCACTTACAGTCAGGTTATCACGTAATAACTGCATTATAAGGGTGCTGTCCTTGTAGGATTCCTCTTGTAATTTATCAAGCTCGGCAATGGATTCATCAAATGCCTGAGAGATATGATTTAACAACAACAGGATAAGATAAGATAACATAAATTATACTCCAAGAGGGGCTATCACATACTTAAAATAATTTTGTCACTTAACCCATCGACACCTGAATGACATTGTCAGCAAAGCACCTGTTATTCCCTGGCATTTTTTTGGAATATTTCAGAGTGAGAAGAAGAACAAAAATAAATCAAAGATCAGGTTTAATTAAAGTTAAATAAATGAAGGGCCAAAATATTAAAAACAAATTTTAAAAAAGGCCTCAACCAGATGTGTACAACTGATAAGAAAACAATACATTATACTAGTAGTAATCAAAGATTATAGTGCATTTGTTTTCTACACCTGTGATATAACTCAAATAGCTGTCTGTTGCTGAAAAATCATTATCTCTGTGAACAGCTGAAGTTTTACAGACAGATGTAACAAAATGACAAAGTACACTATTTTTAGTAGAGGTATAAAAACACAAAATCACCCTTGGGATGGCAAGGTGACTGTGACCGCTTAACAGAGGTGGCCATTCAATAGAGGTTTTTATTACAGTGTATAGCTGACATTTTGTTTCACTTATTGGCCACAGGCTGCCAGATAAAAGTTGGGTGCTAAATAGGAGGCCTTTCAATAGAGGTTCAACTGTGTTTTGGTTTCCATGCTTTATTGTTGACACATTACAGGATGGCTCCAGTTTCGGCAAGTCACAAGTTTCATAGAACATTTGCCTTTAAAATTCATACTAAAATTTCATTTTTATGTTTTCTGGTAATTTCTAAGCATAAAGGCAATTTTTTATAAGTACATGTACACTTGTGTTACATCTAGCATTCTAAGCTGGAAGAGCAAATATCAGCTAGCATTTGCACTTGGGTGCTGGTTAATCCATGGTTTAATGTAAACAAACTCTGTACAACTAGCAACCGATTCAAAAATAAAACAGATTTTGTATTTCTTTACTAGTCATAACAATCCAAGATCTCTCGAATCATGGTGCATCAGAGGAACCAAAGAATCTAGTCTGGAAGTGAATTCTTTGGTTCCTTTGATGTACCATGATCTGAAAGATCTTGGATTGATCTGTTTAGTGAAGAAACACAAAATCCATTTTCGGATTCTTTTGGATCACTCTAAGTTTGTTTAACCCATTGGTGCCCAAACCGGCCGTAACTGGTCATGAAAAAACCACCCCCAAATGCCGGCCTTAAAAAAGCAAGTGAGGACAATTACCTTTCCTACCCTCCCTGAAGACGTTTTGGTTTTCCTGTTGTTCTGTTGTTGTCAAGGACAAATAAACCAACAAGGATGGACTTTCTGAGCACATTTTTAGAGGACCAAAGGGGTCCTAGAAAGACTGTATTTCATCTTAAAATCATGTGCTCAAAAAGTGCAGCAAATAATGGCATGCTGCACAAAATTGATAGTAAAGCCTTTTGAATGTACCGAACAAGAGTGAAACGAAAAGTACTTTTAAGTCTCACCCACAATTTAAGCTCTTTAATACAATGCACAACATTTTTGCCAACTTTGATATTTGCTTGATCTTTTTAGAGTAATTTTTTGTCCAGTATTTTTTCATTTACAGTTTTTCTATAGCATTTTAGCTTATTACGCAGCAGAATTTGCACTTGTGGAACACAATAGCTTAGTAGCTAGGCATTTTCACAAAACAAATTTCCAGGTACACCTTGAGGTCAAAAATTCATCACAAATGAACTGGTGTGTTTTATATGCTGTTTTAGGAGAAAAACTACTTCAAACAATCTTTTCAGAATCATTGCTTGTGGTGTTCTAAGGCAGCTGCTTTATAGCAGATGTGGCACAATTTTTCTGTTTAAAGCGGAAAAAGTTCTGATTATGAGAAGGATGTGGATGTTCAAAAAATCATTCCATTTATGCCCACAAATTGTTTGAATCATGCCTTCCATGCCTACATATCATTCCAATCGTGCCCATTTGACACGCCTGCATAATCTTTCCTATCATTCCTCGAATCATGCATGTTCCCTTAAACAGCGCCAAAATTCGCTTCATGCCATCACTTGTTTCAGTTGCGCCCCACTTAACCTGTGATAATGCGTTTTTTTCCTGCTCCCACCATGCCAGTCAAATACAAATCATCATTGCAAGAAGTCGTTGGTCAGTGAGATGCGATGAAAGTCTCAAAAATAATGCAAGAAAAAGGAAGGAACACCAGCGTCCATTGATTCCAAAAACACAAGCATCAAAAACACCTTTAGGGTGGGAATATTTTCCTTAATGTGCTAGGCAACTATAAAAAAATATTATGAAGCCATCATGCAGGAACTTCTTAGTTTTTTTTTCAATTGACCGGTTTGGATTTTCTTTGGTTTCTAGATGAATGTCTGCCAGGTTGTTTGAAGTCGTACTTTGAAATGAAAGCTACGTGACTTGTTAGTCATTGCCATAGAAACACAACAATACGTTCCAGGGCTCCTGTGCTTTGAGACAAAAATAAGGTAGCCAAAAAGCACTCAAGACGCATGCGCGTTGAAGTTATGACTTCTTTAGCCCAGCTGAGTGAATTGTTGATGACTACAAACTATGCATATCGCAACAGGACTCAAAATGGATGGAATATAAAACTAAGAAGCCTGTTAATGCTCTCACCTTCACTAATACTTTTGAACATGGAACATAAAATTCATTTGAGCTTAACCTATCCATTGCCAAGCTAATTTTTTTATTATTATTTATTTATTTTAATAATCATTTCTTACACTTAGAACACTAAATAACAACACTTATTCTAAGCCTATTTTTACGAGCTAATTTTTACAGTTCGATTACCATTCCTATTCAAAACTAGCTAGCCGTTTGTTCTGTGTTTGCTATCCGTTTGAACGGTTTCATTTGAACGGTTTTGATATCTGTTCACCTATTCAATTTTAGCATTGTGTGGTTCCAGAAAATATCCATACCCCCACCACGGAGGGAATTGGAAATTCCGAAGGGGAGGTGGGGTCAAAGACCCAGGAAATTCCAGAGGGGAGGGGGGTTGTATGATCGAGTTAGTTTCCAGAGGGATTCGAGAGGTCCTTCGGATTTGAGTGTCGATCAAGCTGTTCAAAAATCCTTTCTTACCTACTAAGTACATAGAACTTTACCGCCAAGTGTCTCAACACTTTTGTTGCTCATTGTATGTTACAATATTTTTTATTATAATTATGGCACTTGGACCATGCTTTTGAAAACAGACTTTATGGCTTGACTGTTTCCATGGAATAGCCTGTATGGCAAAATCCCAACCAAGAAAGGACCAATCAGAATGCTTGGATTTGCCTCAAGACTACCTCACCATCTAATAAATTACAGGGTATGATATTTTCTATAGAACTGAGCCATTATAATCTTGGTAAGCAATGCTCAACTTACTCATATTTCTTGACAACCTGGTACAGAGTGAGTAATGCACCCATCCAGGTCCCTTGACTGTTCTCAGCCAGAAATCCATTGACTTTGTCAATCACTCCAGGCCACTTATCAGGAAAGTCAAACCGCAGGATCTGGCTAACACACACTGTGAGCTGGATTCTGGAAATGAAACAAGATACGATCAATCAAACTTTAAAAATTCTTGCACAATGCACGTCATGTATAATGTGTCAGACATAACCATGTGTAGTTGATGGCATCAATGACTTCAATAATATCAATGATTAATCAGCAAGTATTCAATCAGTATTCAGCTGATTACACCCACTGCATATTAACAGTGCTCAATGAGTAATCGATCAAGGCTGGTTTTCACTAGTGACAGAGTCAAAGTCATAAGAGAGCTTATGACCTAGTAAAAATTGAAATTTGGAGTCGTAAGCAGAGTCATAAGCTCAACGGAATCGGAGTTGGAAGAATCAGAACGTTTCCATTTCTTCTGATTCCGTTTGTGACTCTGTCGCTTATGATCCAGTGAAAACTAGATTGTCAGAGTCGGAAGCAGAAGTACCAACCAATCACAAGGCCCAGAATTGAACATGGTCATTGGTTTATTCTTTCACTCTGCTTGCAACTGCGACAATCCAGTTTCCACTTGATTGTAAGCGACGGAGTCTAAGGCAGAATCAGTGTTCTGCTTCTGACTCTATTGGTTTGATTTTCCCTAGATCGTATTGCTCCACGCTTCTGAGTAAGACTCTGACTACGACTACATCCATTGCTGAGAAAACCAGCCTTTAGTAATTGATGCTCCACAACATTTTTAGTCATTGACATAAAATGTGTAGTTCCATAAAATATCCATACCCCCACCACAGAGGGAATTTCACGTAAGCCCCCCCTCCTCCTTGGAATTTCCATTTTTTTGACCACTAAAATAACCCCCCCCCCCCACCCCTCCAGAATTTCCACTACTATTTTGTACACTCCCCATACCCTCTGGAAAAAACAGTTTTGGCAAGAAAGTGTGTTAAAGTAAAAGTAAACACTCCAAACATTTAGCGATCTACATTGCACATAACTTCTAATATTCTTGATCGATTGTAACATCTATATCTGAAGATACTCGCAAAGAAGCATTCAGCACTTTAGTGAAACATGCTTTAAAAGAAAAGATAAAATGTTAACTTGTCAAATTACCTTCCAAATGTGGTACAATTTCTATTGAAGGACTGAAAATGAGTGTGGACGAAATTGACACCATACTTTTATTGCGAACATAATCGCCAACAGACTAGGGACGAAAGCCAATTTTGCAGCAAAATTACATACAAATAGACAGAGATAAACAGGGATAAGAAATTCTCAAGTTTGCGAAATTGTAACAGCATTTCTACCTTTAAAAAGAAACTAATTTTCACGAAAGAAATCGACCGCCACTTCGAAGACCGATGCAAAAACAAACTAGGCTAGTCTCCAGTGCTTTTTGGTCCAGAAGGTGACTCCCTGTGGACTGGTAACAAGTAATGGTGGCCATTTCCATGCAACAGCACGTTCTACCCATTTGTTAGCTTCCAAAGTGCTTTTTGAAGAAAGGAAATGTATTTCAAATATAATGCAAGTCAAATACAAGTATTCAAGCCACTAGTTTTCATGTGAAAGTTCTATGTACTTAGTAGGTAAGAAAGGATTTTTGAACAGCTTGATCGACTGGAATCCCTCTGGAAACTAACTCGATCATACAACCCCCTCCCCTCTGGAATTTCCTGAGTCTTTGACCCCCCCTCCCCTTCGGATTTTCCAATTCCCTCCATGGTGGGGGTATGGATATTTTCTGGAACCACACAATACACAAAAAAATGCCCAAGTTTAAACTTTGTTGTAATTAATCTCAACAACATCATTTCCCGCCCATGATGCCATTGATGTGCTGGATTCCTCATCACAACCTTGCTGTCTTCTGTTGTTGAACCAAACTTTTGCCATTCTTGAATCAAGTTTATTGCGTTTAGCAAATTCTTATATAACAGAGACAGCAAAATTAATGACTAATCAATGGAAACCAATGAAGAATCAATGAATAATCAATGGGTAATTGATGCTCCACAAAATTTTTACTCGTTGAGTATAATTATTGACAATACTCAAATGAATGAGTAAAAAGCTGGTTATTTATTGATTAATCATTGAGGTTGCTGATCATTGATTAGTTATGCCTGGAATATGGTCATAAAAGTCGAATAACTTAGAGCTACATGTAACCATAGTTAATAGAGGGGAATGGTTATGAAACTCTTCAAAGTTCTTTGTTGTATGTTATTGTTCTGTTTTCTGGCCTTGACCCTGCACAAAACACAATCGTTGTTTACTACTGATCGAGGAACTAACCAATAGAAACGTGTTGGTTATGTAATTAATGCATAGTGTATGAGGGCAAAACAAAAGATTGTGCAAGGTCGCGGACCTTCCAACATCAATCTTGGCATCTTTGTTTGCTTCTTTGATGTTTGCTAGGCTTCATAACCAGTCCCCTCTATTAACTATGATGTAACACCTCATTTCTACAACCAAGAGTAATTAGTCTGTACCTTATTAGCTCAGGAGCATGGATAACTGCTTCAACAATATTTTCCCTGATGGTCGTTTTGTCTTGCTCAGCAATAACAAATGGAGCAGCATCATCAATTAATTCTGAAGGGTCTCTCTCCTTCCAATATTGAGCAATCATATTCTTAAGGTAAATTCCACCTAAATGTGCAATCATTTGAACCAAATAATTAGCCTGGATAAATGCCTAAAACGCATTAATTTGGATCAGGATCAGTCATCTGAGATCACCTGGATGATTGTACATCAAAGGAGCTGATAAAACTGTGATCAGAATAGATTCACTGGTTCCTTTGATTTACCATGATTGGGAGATCGTGGATCACTGATCCTAATCCAGATCACCCCAAAAGAATGCACCCCTGGTTTCTGATCAGTACTCATAAGGGAAAGTTCATTTCATATAACAAGGGGGGATGAAGACATTGAGGGGGGGCTCGCAAAATTTTTACACACCCGAAGGGGGGGCTCTGAAAAAAATTGTTGGGCTAGAAGAGGGGCTCTGAAATTTTTACTACCAAAGGAGGGGAGGGAAGGGGCTCCTAAAAAATTGAACCGAGCGAGGGGGGCTGCTAAAATTTCAAGCTTCAAGTTTCAAAATCTTCAATCCCCCCCCCCCCCCCCCCCTTGTCAAATTAAATGAACTTTCCCTGGGGCTAACAGTTTAATACCACAAATCAACTTGCAGTATTTTCAAGACTCTTCCTAACAAATTGACCAACTAGCGAGTGACATGTGACATTTTCCCCCACAAAACAAGTTTAAGGTTTCTCTTTTTCCACTCTGGAGTCAGGTTTTGGTGAGGATTTTGTTATATGTCTTAATACAGCTCAGAAATGTGGAACTGCTAGTAATGGAGGCTAAATGAAGTAAAACCTGAAACAGAGGCAACTCAAAAAAATATTCTCACTATTGAACATTTGAAATATTAATTTTTCAGCATCATTTTTGCTGCTGTAATTTACCACATTTATGCAGGAAAATGAGTGATCTGTTAATACAATGCAAGTTCCGCAGCTATTGGGTCCTGTACACTGTTTACTTGACTCCCATAGAGCTTTTGTGATGTAAAAACCGTACTACACTTTCCAATATGCTACGTTTCTTATCTTGATAATTTGCTTCCTGTTCTGCGCCATTATAAGCAAGAACTATATAGCTTATGTACATGTACACAAATGTACTGAATGAACCACAAATTATGATATCGATATACGCTTACGTGCCAGTCCACATGTGCATTAGTCCAAATGTTCTTACGAGAACAAAAAAGAATAACAGAATTTCTTATTATTTCAGTAATATGACAACTATGCCTATGCCAAAGGTTATTTTGTACGAGGACGATTTTAAAAATAAGTACGCAATATTTTAGAATTTCTCACCAGACTGTCGTACAGGAGTTTGTACTTCATTCGACATGACCACCTGAAGCAGGAGCGAGAGAAATCCCGGAAGCTTGTGAATCTGCAAAGAACGCCGGGCACAACTATTTACGGACTTTAGTCTTCAAAATTGTGACAAAATCATGACCAAGAATTTATTACTATGCCATTTGAGCACAAAATTGAGGATCCTAACTTTTTGTTTAACTTTTACGATCATATTACGATCAGAAAATTGGGTAAGTTCAAGAGTCAGGTTTGCGGTCAAGCTCAAGATCAGTAAGTGCTTTTTTTAACTCAAGCAATGAAGTAAAAGTTCTTCGCAAATATCGGACGACGAGCGTGAGTGATGAAGAAAAATCCTTTACGAAAGGAACACTGTAAGTTCGAAACCCTTACCTCGTTGAGCTTTTTTTCAGCTTCCTCCCTTAGGTTTGGGTCAAACGTACTCGACAAGATGGTGGCAAGATGTGGTATGTCCATCGCGAGGTTTATATCGTGATAAATTGAGTACAGTATTTCTTCGCTTATTCCATGTGCAATTGAATTTTGTCTTCCCGCGATTCTTCCCCGGCAAAATGAGTCATGCGCAATACAACAGAGTCAGCTGACCTGCATGATTGGATACTCAAATCGATGAAGTGCGTTGGAGTAGCCTACGTGTAGCCGTACCCTCCCCGCGAGGAGAAACGGGAGGGAGGGAGGGTACGGCTACACGTAGGCTAGCGTTGGAGTCGTGTACAGGAGGAGCTAGGAGAAAGAAGGTCTTGGACAAAAAACAGATTTTAAATTCTACTTCATTTCTTCATCTGATTTCCGTGGAATGAAAAGTAGAATATATGCATGGCTATCAGAAAATTGAGTACAGGAAACCAGTTGCAGACATCCATTTTAAGTTTTACTTTATCTGGTTTTCGTAAAATGAAATATGACCCTGAGAAGCCCCTGCTTGTATTTTCATTTCTTTTCTTTTTCTGGGCTTATGGTAAATTGAAAACAGAACTCACCATAACTTTTTTTTAATTAGAGCGGTCGTGCAATCTCTTTCGGGTTATTTCTTCGTGGCAAAAGGCGACGTATCCCCTTTCCATTCGGCCTTACCCCAGGGCCCTTATCCCGGACATTGATGCGTGAAGGGGGTTAAAAAATTGGCAGGGAATTCGTAGCGTATATCGTGATAGGACGCGGAATTACTCTGGTCTTCAATACACTATAACTATGACTTTGTAACATCTTTAATCAGTATTCAACAGCCTATAAAATGAAAACATAAAGAAAATAAAAATCTCTCAGGGAATACTTTTTTCATCTTCCTAGTCCTTCTATAGACGGACCTTACATCAGGTCAGTTTTCTGTACTTGTTTTAAAGGGAGCTAAATCACAGCTTGTGCATCTCGAAAAGCTCAGCCTAAATTTGTCAGTTTCATTGTTTGTAATCCGTGTTAATCTTCTCCATCCTTAACCATCCTTGTTTCTTTATGGTTTATTATTATCTCTTAGGTGTTTTTCCATCTTAGGTCATCTTAATAAATTGCTATTTTCAGGTTTTCTTCAATTAAAATGTTATCTCCTGACTGCGCTCCTTTGATGTAAGTATTTTTCCTCTAATTCAATCATTGCTGATAGTGATCAGTATATAACTGGAATCCCTTTTCTATATACGAAAAAAAAAACTTGCTCCATCTGCAGTTGCCATCAGTGATTTGTATCATTTTCCCTTATGTTCTTAATAACTAGACTATAAAAAAATATAACATTTAACTAAAATCGCTGATCACATATCTAAGCCCGTTAATGTTTCTGTAAGGCCTCATTGCAACTATTTTCCAAAAGTATTTCTTTAATGTTTTTTTCTGGAAAAAATAAGTATATAGTCATGCCTTTTCAGTGGGCCGTTTAAAAAAGATAAAATTCCTGTAACATTATGTTTCAATCTAATAAAATGTAATAAGTTTTGATGCTGACTTTCAATTTACATAAAAATTTTCTATTCTCCTTGTTTGTTAATTTAACTATCTATGGAACGTATGGCAAACTTGCTTAAGTGCTCTAATGAACACTGATTAGATATTCTGATCCACTGAAGTCATCTCTGTGGTTTAAGAACAACATAATCTCCAGGATTCATCCATTTATCGTACTTTACTTGTAACTTCTTCTTGTCCGGTGTTTCTATTTCAACCTGGAGGACAACATATCACAGATATTATTTAAAACGAAGACATCTCTGGGCATCTCGAAGAACAGGGAACATGAGTGTAGCCGATAGTCTATGAAACCGTGACAAATTGGCCGTTTTTATACTGAAGACGCATTATCCGTCTTGTCGAACTTGGGCAAAAATCTGTCGCTCGTATGGTTATGCGTCTCTAGTATAAGACGGGCACAGGACGTTTTATGAGTCTAGACAGTGATATGCTTCTGGTGTAGACGAACTATCTCTCGTAGTGCGTCGTTCAAGGCAACTGATTTCGAAGGATAGTTCGTCTTCAGTGACGTATAATACGTCTTTTACACATCTTTATACCCAAGACGCATAACCAGACGAACTTCAAATGTTTGTCCAAGTTCGTGCAGACGGATAATGCGTCATAAGTACGAAAACAATGCAATGACGAATTATCCCTCTGGACAAATAGTGGGTTCTCTAGTAGTCCACTGTTACAATTTTAAGCCTCAAGAGAAACTTGTGTGCTCTAATTTGTCTTGAATTGTACTGAAGCCATTATTCATGTCAAATAGCAAATTACAAGTAAGCGTTGGTAATAACTTACGATTCCTATAAAAGACTGAGCTTTTTATCGCCCTTTTTTTTCAGCTAATGGTGAACAGATTCGGGCTCTGGCTAGGCTCTGAAATTGTTTTGTGTTCTTAGGCGAAATACGGAAATCTCAGGCGCAGTTCCTTTCCTCAACTGGGAGTAAATTGGATACGGAAAAAGTTAGGGGAGCCTGAAAACTGAGGCCAAAGCAAAAGCATCGACGAAGCGGTAAGTGGGGAGAGGGTGGGAACGTCACTCGCCCATCGACTCAGTCGACGTTTAGCTCTTGCCAGGCTCTCGCCACAATTTTCGCGCGACCATACTTTGCTCCTTCACAAGAGCGCACTCCGGCTAACACCAGCTTCATAGGCACTAGACTAGTTCAACTTTTTACATACAGTTAAAAAAACAATCCGATTACTAGATTATCGATGCTGCTATGGAAGTTAGTCCTAAGGAGGAAAAGAAAGAAAGAAAGATATAAAACGCGATGAATTATTCAACAATACGCTACTCACTTTGTTTAGCTTCCAGCCATTCGGTTTCCACCAGTTATACCAGGTGGAGTCAGCCAGCCTGACACGAATCGTCTTAAGCTGGCCAATATTGGGAGAAATTACTGGAAATGTTTGACTACTAAAATCAAAAGAAAAAATAGGAGATTCATAGGTAAAGCTAGAACTTCTCCGGACATCATGTAAATAAACCGAACGTAGTGAAATTTAGCGATCGATTGACGAAGATTAAACATGAAAATATAATAGAATCGTAAACAAGGAGACATCACATCGGAAGCTGTTTCTGATGTTGTTTCTTTATAACCGTAATATTCCTTAACTAGACCATGTAGCCTGGGCTATTTTTTTCGTAAGACTGAACGGAAGCATTTTAAATTTTATGGTGGTGTGAGAAGCTTCTAAAAATATATGTTTTAGTGGCAACTGTGGGTAAATATGACGTCTTATCTTGCCAAATGACGTAACGAATTTCAAAAATTCCGTCATCTGTACCACTCCGTTGCGAATCAGCTTCCTAATCTAAAATTTCTGGTTAGATACGATGAATTAAGAATTTAATTCAACTGCACGTTTGTTGTATTGCACAATAGCAAGAACCGTAGTCATACCTCCCTCGTTCAAATGGATCTGGCACTTTGTCGGTAGATTCCAATTCTACCTCGCCCGAGTCCCCCGCTGTGCCAGCAAGAAATATATCAACTTTAAGATCTGTTCCAGCATAGCGTACGTCAGAAGTGTATACAGTTACAAAATATAGCACCACTGTTGAACAAATCATTAATAAAAAAAAAAAAAAAAGCTGTTAGTACTATAAAAAAATTTCCAGATCGGAGTCGGACATCGCACTTTAACATCTTTGCATGAATAATGATTTGAACTGTTTTTTTAAAGAGGTGAAGAACACTTTGAAGGTTTAGAATCAACTCTTGGGATCGTAATTGGTTTGCTTTTCCCGATCTCTTTCATTACTGATAGAGCTGCTAAGGACATGCAAGCGGATGGACAGCGTGCAATGCACTGTAAATCAGACATTAAAACACTTTTGTTTGGCCAAAAAACGCCCGATTTGAAATAATGCGCTGCAAGAAAAGTTTCCAGGCGATCAACTGGCACGGCAACCAAAGTAGTGTCCACGCTTCCCGCGATCCCCAACTTCCGCGCAGCAGTAAAGATGACCTGGGAAGAGCTAAATGCTTTTAAAGAAAGAAGTGGAGAAGTCATTTATTTGCCAGATAACGGACAGTCATAAGACTGCATACTTACAATTTTCTCTCAGCTCAGGACATCTGTAAAGCATGTTTACCCTGACAACATCTAAAGCAGAAAATCCTTCGCTCTGCCCCAGACGCATTGTGGGATCAATGCGCGCTCTTAACGTATCTTGACCGTTTTTGCTGAAGAACTTGTTGCTGTAATGCATGATCGAGTGGAAGTCGTACGGTAAATTGCCGTTATCTTGGCGATACGTCTTAAATTGGGAGATCTTATCTGAAAAAGGCAACGTAAATAGAAGTAATACATGATTTTAATCTTGTGAATAAGAAGATTTATGTCGCACATTTAATTTGGCGAGACACGCTCGCGTTACGATGAAGCCTGTGGTTTGCAAGCGTCAAACAGAGTCATATATCAGATAGCGTTTAACTGTAAAAATGGCTTTAAAAGTTGAATCTTTATCATTCACAATGCTCTTAGCGACACTTAGCCAGTTGTCAGGTATGCCACTTATACTGAAAAAAAAAATCAAGCATCTCAAAAGAACATAATATATAGGCTTTTAAAAAAAACCCAATTTACGGGAGACCGAGCAGTTGGCTATTTGCAAGAGTGACCGAGGAGTTTAACAAGGATCTACCAATGAGAAACTCCAGCACGGTGATCAGAGCGCCTGTAACCTGCGTTTTTACAATTAGGCGCCTAGCTAACCCCCCTGCCACGCTGCCGTCTAAGTTGAAAGAATATTATCTTTCAATGTTCATCCTGTGATATTCTATTTATTCAGAGTACTGTACTTACTAACCTTCTGGGATGTTTTCTTTTAAAACAGTAATGTGTTGATCTCTGTCAAGTCGACTCTGCTCGTGTAAAAACCCAATTGCATGCATAAGTTCATGGATAGCTCTCCCTCTTGTCTCGCATCCTTTGCCCAAAGAAACTTGCTGCTTGCCCCCGCGCCGTCCAATCTGAGACCAACACCTGTGAAAGAATGGAGGAACCTGATTAGTACAAGACTAGTTGTCTTGGTTAGGGTGAAGATTCATCATCATATAGGGAATGAATCTATCATAGTCAAGTTGGTATCAGAAATTTATAACTAGTGCTTGACTTCGATCTTTTAA